>QLTV01002850.1:3411812-3431626 GCA_003457575.1 Thermophis baileyi | reverse complement strand
AAAAGGTGACAAATGGGTGAATAGTGGATTCACCACAACTACTTCAGAAGTTAACATAGGAAACCTTCATAAATACCCCCCAAAAATTGAGGAAAACCCAAAACAGGAGCTATACTGCAATCTGCAGATATTTATTATTTGTTTCAGTATCTACTTTATTTCAGGGGATATCCACCTTCCTCTGTGCCAAAATCAATGTCTATCAGCTTCAATTTACTCCATTTGCCCATTAGGATGTCTCTCTGAAAACATTAACCTTTTAATGAACCTTACCTGCAAAGAAGGTTAACTTCTACTAGCTCCTAAAGCTCTGAGTCGAAAGAATGCTCTCTTGGTATTTTGTTTCTTCTCGGTTCTGGCTTGAAATGTGTTACTATTCCCCCCTGTGATTATGAATTACTTACTGAGTTATTTGGACAGTACCTCCACAGTAGCCACCAATTCTTCCTTGACTACATGGAAAATGGTTTCTCTTAAGCCAGTCTGAGTTATAAGGAAAACGTCCCTGCTTGGATTCTCAACGAGTGGTTCCACCTGCATTGAAAAACAAAGTTGGTAGATGCATTATTGTGATCAAACAATTAAAAACAAATAAAATGTAGGGATTGAGTTTTTAAGTCCATGCTGTCCCCACCATTGGGTAATATGCAGTGGTGAAATCCAAATGTTTTTACTACCGGTTCTGTGGGCGTGGCTTGGTGGGCATGGCATGGTTTGGTGGGTGTGGCTTGGTGGGCATGGCAGGGGAAGGATATTGCAAAATCTCCATTCCCACCCCACTCTAGGGCCAGCCAGAGGTGGTATTTGCCGGTTCTCTGAACTACTCAAAATTTCCGCTACCGGTTCTCCAGAACCTGTCAGAACCTGCTGGATTTCACCCCTGGTAATATGTCAGTGCAAGGTGTCTCATGCCGTTTTCTTGCTTATTGCAACGTTACTCTCACCGCAAAAGGTACAACAGATCCTGGGAAGGAGCTGAGTCTGAGAATTGTTATTGTTTAGTTTGATCATTCTTTTCATTTTGTAGTCTGCTGATCAGCATATGAAGCTATAATAAAAATCATGGAGTAGTACTGTATAAAATAGTATTGTAAAACAGTAAAAGAGAAGGAGGAGGGGGAATTCCAGTAGAACACATTTTTGAGGGGTAAAAATTAGTACAATGAATAAGAGTACAGGTAGTCCTCGACTTACAACAGATCACTTAGTGACTGTTCAAAGTTACATGAGCACTGAAAAAAGTGACTTATGACCGTTTTTCACACTTACAGTATGACTGTTGCAGCATCCCCATGGTCACGTGATCAAAATTCAGATGCTTGGCAACTGATTCATATTTATGACCGTGGCTGTGTCTTGGGGTCATGTGATCACCTTTTGCGACCTTCTTACAAGCAAAGTCAATGGGGAAGCCAGATTCACTTACCAACTCTATTACTCACATAACAACTGCAGTGATTCACTTAGCCACAGTGGCAAGAAAGGTCATAAAATGGGGCAAAACTCACTTAAAACTGTCTCAGCAACAGAAATGTTGGGCTCAATTCTGGTTGTAAGTTGAGGACTATCTGCAGTACTATTAGAACATACATTTCTTTATCTGATCCCCATTACTACTGAAAAAAGTATCGTAGTAAATACTAGATAGAGCTTTGGCTATGCGTATAAATAAGTCCTGTGAGTTCCTTATTTTGGCAGTAATAGCCACAACCATCATTCTAGGCCTCAGACTTCAGGCCATAAACCTAGAACAGAATTTCCAAGCAAATTTAATATTTTTCCACCTCTAGCTTTAAACATTAAACTCTGACAGGAGTCCCTGGTAATTAGAATGGTATGTCTGGGGCACTCCTTCATATCTTATGAGCTGGAATAGCAAATATGAAGAGAGGGACTGTTGCCCTTACGTATTTCCTGCCGATTTCACTCAGGCAGTTTTAACATCCAACGCTTATCAGGATTTGTAAGTGGAACAGTTAACCCCAGGAGATCAATATAGTCAAACTACAATTAGATACTGAAGATAAATCATATGCCAATCTCTTAATTCTGAATTCCTCTTGTCATAGTTAAATAGAGTTTCAATGACAGCAACATCAACAAGACACTGCTGATATAAATATACTTGCCTACCTGTGCATGCATTTGTGTGTAAAGGTATACCCGTATTACCATACATTTTCTAGCTCAGTGAAGATACAATATCTAAATAGATCAATAGCAAATTGGTTCAGTCCCTTGATGAAGAAACATGCAGCTAATTAAAAGAAAAGTCATCAACCTATTATTTTGTCAGCTGAAAAGAAAAATATTGGTGAAGAATCAGTGCAGTCTGACCGAGAAAAAGTAATATTAGTTCTGATGGCTAGATGCATTTCTTTGAAGAAACTTTGTTGAATCTCATCTAACTTGTCCCCTGCCATTTTTTTCTTGCTTGTCTATTTGCCTTGCTGTTAGTTGGGGGTAACAGGCAATAACAAAAATGTCTCTCCAAATTGATACTATGGGCATCAGCTCTGCCCAGAATTAAATAACATGGATCTTCAAAAGGAGTAATGCACTTATCATAAAATAATGGGATTCATTCTCTCACCAAAGACAATTTTTATCCCCCCCCCCATTTTAAATGTCCATTTGCCATACAAGATACGCGAACCATATACAATTCCTTCCTGATAGCAATTTCATTTTGCAGAAATGATTTTAAAAGGTTCACTGAACTGTTCAATGTCTCCCTTTCCCAACTTTTAAAATTGTTTAATCGTATTATTTTTTGGTTCTGAATTTGAATACCACTTTTAAAATTAGCAGGATGATTTACAGAACAAATGTAAAAATAGAAAAAAAAAAAAGACTTCATAATCCCTGAGTGTTTGACTCATGCAGAAGCAAACCTATCATAAAGAGCTGAAAAGCGGGGTTAATGGGTGCATTTTCAGCAATCAATTAAATTGAAGTTGCTGTTCCAAAGGCAGAAGAATCCATCACAATGGAAAAGGGCTGGCTTAGATAACTATTCTTCCCAGCATTGTCAGCTCACAGTATTGCAGGCAGGACCTTCTCCAAAAATCTTAATGTCTGCATTAGTATTTTAAGAGATAGAAAAAAAGCACAATTTTTGTATTCGTCCTCTTACATTTCAGTCATACTTTCTGAAGTTCAGGTAATGTCAAGCGCCAGGGAAAATCAGGAGATTCAGGCAGTTCAAATGAGTATAAAGATTTATTGCAAGCTTAAGGTCTCTACAAGAATCTGACCAACTAGCAGTCAAGGGAAATGAGCAGGAGATGAGAGGCATTCATGATGGGTTGGACTTAGATCTCTTATGGGTGCGCAGGGACTCATGATTTATTACACATTTGACTCCTCCCTCAGGCTCAGCCTGGTCATCTCCTACAAGTAAGCATTTATTGGAATACTTATAGATTACTGCTGACTATGCACAGATAGGATTGGACTATATGTGAAGTAGTACAGGTTTTATTAAATATTTTATAGGTGAGTGGTGTGGTAGCCTAGACATGAAGATGCTTATCTCCCACTTGGAAGGTTGAGAGTTCAATCCTAAGCAACAGCCGATGTTTCTCTATCGGGGTGCAAAGAAAAATATCTGCTGCAAACTCCGCGTAGGCATCAGGAAGGGCATCCGGCCAGTAAATGTTCAGTCACACTGACTTGACTCCAAATTAAGGGATTACGGTGTCATTTAAAAAATTAAATATTTTACAGATGATCTATGCAAAAGCACTAGAAATATTCAAGCCATTTTGTCTTCTTTTATATATATATAATTTCACCTAGAGTACTAATTTTATCAAATTCCAAATAATTCCTTTTATTGTAAAATTATTCATGTTTTTTCTCCTTTCTGTACCCAAACTTTTGTTTCCCCTCAATTGTCTTAAATGCTTCTAAGAATTCCATGCTGCTCTAAATGAGCATTTTATATAATCTTTATTCTCTCCTCCAACAGGTATTCAGGCTAGACAAGATATCATTTATTTATTGATTTTAGTTTTCAGAAAACAGAGAACACAGTATCTTCTTTTTCTGAAAACTAAAGCACACATAAAAATCATTATGAGATAAAGTAATTTATTACATTAATATAAAAGATTTGTATTAATTGACTATATTTTACTGATACAGCAAATATAAGTATTTATATCATTTATTTGTATTAGTTACCAATTTCATATTTCACATGGAATTCCCTGTACTGTGAACTTTCCTTAATTATTACCAATAATAAATGTAGTTATTAGTTTTATTGGTTGGGAACTATGTCATAGAGCCAACTAAAATAATGGGAGTTTGATCTGTATCCAGTAATTAACAATGTAATCATAATTTTAATAATTCCTTGGACATTACCTGTGCCCATATAATCCATTTATTTTAGTGTAAATTCTACTTTTATTATTAAACTGCCTGATTTTAACTAGATGAATATCAATATTTGTACAGTATCTTATTTCTTCCCACTGTTTCCTACAACAAATGCCATTGATCATGATGATAATGATGTTTGGTCTAGCGGTTAAGGCATCAGGCAGAAAGTAGGAGATTGTGATTTCTAGTCCCACCTTAGCCATGAAAGCCAGCTGGGTGATCAGTCATTCTGTCTCAGCCCCACCCACCACACAAAATTGTTGTGTGGAGAAAATAGGACGAAGAAGGAATGCTGTACTGTATATGTTTGCTGCCTTGAGCTATTTGTAAAAATAATAAAGGCAGAATATAAATTAAATAAAGAAGATAGTTCAAATAATTAAAGAAGTTCACATTAATGTCCTTCAGAGATTTTTTCCAGCTGCTAGGTAGACATTTATTTATGCCCTTTCTTAGCAAGAAACCAATTAGATGGAGACAAATTATGGTAAGTTACAACTACTGGCTGCTACCTCAAAAGGCTCTTAATTAGTTTGTAACAACAGTGGGATAATATATTACCTTATATTATGCTATGTGTATGTTTAAATGTTAGGTTTTGTTTTAGAAGTATCAGAGAACATCCAGAATTGTGATGAGTTGAAGGAAACAAAAAATGGTTTGCTTGACGCTATTTAAAGATTCTACTAAATACTACAAGATGATAGGGACAAACTGATTGGCAAACAATTAAAGCACAATGCTTTGGTGTGATAAGCCGTATCTACAAACATTAAACAAACAAATAAAATGTTCTTATCATTATAATGAAAAGTCAGGTCTACACTGTCTTCATTTCTTTACTCATGATGCATTCCTCTCTTTTCACTAAGAGGTGTTGTGTTTGAGGTCATCCACATTTCCTTCTTGCCTCAGGATGAAAGCATTTTACTACCCTTTTTTGAGGGACATCACCTCCATCTCATCTCCATTCTGCTGCCGAGGACCACTTCAAGCTGCCTTTCTTCCTTTTTGGAAGTGACATTTTTCTTCTTTTCCTGAATCAACACTTCCTATGCAAACAATCCAGAACATCTTAAGTATGAGCCTAGGAATGATGCAGCCAAGGACAGGAACTTGCTCAGCTCCAATTGGCTCAGCACGCTGGCCATGGAAATGCCCTTCTGTATCTGGTAATTGGGCACAGTTACATCTCCATGTCCACGTCCAGTGGTCTTTGCTGTGAGAGAGACAAAAATGATATTTGGGTTGATGTTTTTTTCTATCTGCGTTGAAACGAACCATTCCCAGGAGACTGATAGATTTGTCAGCCAGGATTCCTTCTATTTGATATGTACATATATTTTATGTTCATGTCTATCTCCTGGGAACATTTCAAAGTAGGGAAAGCACATGACACATACACACATACACAAAGGAGGGTCAAAAATACAAAATTCCTTAGCCTGACCAAAAGGATTTGTGGAGCAAATTGACTTCAAGACAGATAAGGAAAAAAAAGACTCAGAGGTCCAATAGTATTGAGAGTTTTCTGTTTTGGGATTGTCTTCTTTGTTTTCCATACCAATTTTTCCACAGATAAAGGGAGAAATGAAGGAGGGGAGGGGAGATAGTTGTTATATAACTATATCAAACTTCTCTTTCTTAGGAAGGAATGTGGCAATCTCCTTAGTAATTATTAGTCTTATCAAATGATTTCATAGATCAAGCCATCTAGAAGTCATCCGATTCCTGCAGGTTGCTTGCAAGATTCTTGAGGAGCTTGATTGTGCTGTCAGAGGAAGCATGGTAATTAATTAGAAGTACCGGTAAATGGTTAAGAAGTTGGGCTTGTCAACTGGAAGGCTGGCAGTTTGAGACCCAAGTACTGTGAGCTCCCACTGTGAGCTTGCCTCAGCTCCTGCCAATCTAGCAGTTCAAAAGTATGTAAATGCAAGTAGATAAATAGGTATCACTTTCGTGGGAAAGTGACAGCGTTCTATGCGCCTCTGCACATAGTCATGCTGGCCACATGACCACAGAAGCATCTTCAGACAATGATGGCTCTTCGGGTATGAATCAAAGATGAACACCACCTCTCTAGAGTCAGACATAATCGGACATGGGGAAACATTTATCTTTTTACCTTAAGGCTAAATAAAACTGCAATAAAAATTAAGATTTCAGTTCCCAATCCTGCCCTGCCACAAGTTCAGAGGAAGTATGGATTTCCCAATTAGGTAAGGGTGGCTAGAAAAGGAAAGGAGAGCAAGGAATCTGTAATCACTGCCTAAAACTCCCTATATCAGTTTGTGTGAGAACAATAACGTTACCCAGTTTCATTCCTTGGACAAAGCAGAGGCGCATTGTATGGGCAGCAACTCAAGAACAGAAAGAAAGCACATTAATCTGGTCAGATGAAACACCTCTATAATAGGTTAAAAAGTCAGCCTTAGGACTTCCTCTCATTAAAATCATACTAAAATGTTAACAAGGATTTTTATTTTAATGGAATATGTACTGAATTTCATATTATTGTTCTTGTTATTAAGTTTATTTGTTGCCTATCTCGCTATGTAGCTACTCTAGGCAGCTCACAACCATAAAAAAAAAAGAGCAAAGAAATAAAAAGGAAGTTTAAATAAAGTGAAAGTAAAACAATAGAAGAATAAAATAAACAAGGAAAAAGAAAACAAAGAAAACACATCAATAGGATTAGTAAAAAGATGGGCATGTGAGGAGGTGGAGTTTGCTGTTAATCTAGCAGTCACCTCCAGAGCTGAACTGCCCTGTTGGATCCCCAAGCAAATTTGCAGAGCCAGGTCTTTAGACTCTTACAGAAGGATATCAATCAATCAATCAATTAATCAGAATAGAGCTGGAAGGGACCGTGGAGATCTTATAGTCCAGGCCTGTCACACTGGTGGCCCGCAGGCCAGATACAGCCTGTGCAGGCCACGCCCACCCCGGCTCTGCAATGGCAAAAAACACTGCAATATGTCACGATCTGGCCCACGACGCCATCGAGTTTGACACCCCTGTTCTAGTCCAACCCCATGCTCAAGTAGGAGACCCTATACCATTTCAGACAGGTGGCTGTCCAGTTTTTTTCTTAAAAACCTCTAGTGATGAAGCACCTACAACTTCTGAAAGCAAGCTATTCCACTGGTTAATTGTCCTCACTGTTAGGAAGTTTTCCCTTAATTCCAGTTGCTTGATTAGTTTCCATCCATTGTTTCTTGTCTTGCCTTCTGTTGCTTTGGAAAATAAGTTGACCCCCACTTCTTTGTGACAGCCCCTCAAATACTGGAATACTGATGTTATGTCACCCCTCATTCTTTTTTTCTCTAGATTGGCCATACCCAATTCCTGCAACCGTTCTTCATATATTTTTGTCTCCAGGCCTTTAATCATCTTACTTGCTCTTCTTTGCAGTTTTTCCAAAGTCTCAACATCTTGGGGCAGATCTTACTATAGAGGGTAAGATATCCCTAAGGTCGGGCACTGTGGCAGAGAAGGCTCTTCTTCTGCATGCCAACAGGTGGAGTTTTTTGATAAACGGGATCTGCTATAGGCCCCCTCTGTCAACCCAAGTAGCACATGCTAGTCTTAGCAGAATAATATGGTTTGTCTGGTAGCCCAGACCAGATAATAATATAGATTAATAATCTATATCAATAAACCAAGAAAGCCTTACTTCATGCCAGTCATATTTTTATTGATTCTTTCAGTCAAAATGAAACTTCAGTGGAGACTTCATGGAAATAACCCAGTACTTTTGCTTGTTGTTTTCCCTTAAAGTTTCTTTTTGTTTGTGGAACAATATTGTCAGGCTCAGGTCCCAGAAAGTGTGTTATAATGAACAAAGAATTATCTAAATCTTCTCAGTCTCTGGGAACTTCCTGGAGTCTCGTCAATTTCTATCGATATTTCTGGGAACTTCAGATTGGTGCTAATGCTAATCCATTGTACTCTATAAAACACAATGAAACTTTGCTACCAAAATTATTCACAAAGTGGCTATGATTAAAGGATAATGAAAAGAAGCAGCAAGTTGGCAACAACTCAGATTTTCTCTTTTTGGGGTCATCCAAGAAAGTTATCCATCAGCATTAGCTTTCTGCATTCAAGCCACAGATGAATCAATTGTTTTATGAATAGCTTCCAGCTCTTTTTCTGGTTTCAACATGATGAAATGTTTGGAGAAATTAGATCTTCATCAAAAACTGCAGAAAACATTCTAGCTTTCCCTTCTAAGTCTAATGTGGTCTCAGATATTTGTGACAAATATGGGGTGATTTTGTGAACTATTTCAGGTGAATCTCATAATTTATATCTACAGCTTAAAAATGATGAACAAGTTACACAAAAATACTCTCTTTCAAAAGTTCAATTTTAATATTTTTGCAAGTTTTCCCATAACAGTAATTCCAATACATGACTGGATTGTAATTTTGCTAAGATTAGAAGTATATCTGCCAGAGATGTCAAATGTGCAGGGTTGTTTTTTTTAAATAACAACTAATGGAGATTCCAAATTGCTATTTTCCAAGTTTGATTTTTGGAAGAAAGTATGTGGTGAAATAATATTCAAGGTATCTGTGTAGAATGTACTGTGGTCTAGTGAGCTTAAAGCTATTTTATGGTGTTTTTTTTTAAATAGTTCTATATTTTCTGCAAAAGTTTATTTCAAAGCACACAGCCAGAATCAACCTGTATGATCTGTTGAAAAGAAATGACTTGTTTTACTTCCTAAATCACTGAATAATTCCTAATTACATTAGACCTTTAAGCAGAACAGTGAAGCTTCCATCTAACTTTCTAACTAGGCATGCATTGTTAATACCCAGTCTTCATTCTCTTCTTAGTCCTTGACACAGCTTAATCGGTGGGGTCCTTGGTGTTCTCTGAACTTGGTTGTTTTCTTGCAGACATTTCATTACTCAACTATTGAATTGTCTTTCAGTGGTCATTTGGAATGGTGACCAATCTCTTTATTAAGAAGGTTGAGTACAAAACTTCCATTTATGAGCAAGATGATACCTTCACTGTGAGTTCTAATCCTGCTTTAGGCATGAAAGTCACATGGATGACTTTGGCCCAGTCACTCTGTCTCAGCCCACAGGGTTGTTGTTGTTGTGGAGGAAAATAGGAAGAGGAAGGAATATTAGGTATGTTTGCCGCCTTGAGTTATTTATCAAAATAAGAAATCTGGGTTAAAAAAATGAAATCTAAACATCTAAAAAAAAGATAAAGAAAGGGGAAAATATACTGGATATTAAATATTGATGTATTTGTCAGAAGCACAATTATGGAAATGCTATCCAGCAGGCTTATTATTCACTTTATTCATTCTAAATTATTCTGTCGTAAACTTAAAACAGACATCAAACTTTGGGGGGGGGGAATGCTATTTCTCCCTTGTATGTTTTCCAAATGAAAAAGGATAGCATTTCAGTTCGAATATAGTTATAATTGAACTATTTCTCATCCCTCAGTGATTGCAATTCTCTTCTTGATCTTCTAGGTTTTAGACTAGGTTCCTTAAATTGTACCCAGATTGTCTTCCCTACTGTGTTAACTGGTAGGAGATGATATTTACAATAATGCTGGTGCAGCACGACCAAAGATACAAAGAAAAAGCAGCAACAAAAGAAGGCACTCTTGAAAATTCCTTCCATATCTTGCATCCAAGATCTAACAGTCTTGTTTTAAAGATTTATTACTGATCTGAAGGTGTATTGTAACACAACACCAGAAAGGTTTCTGAAACCACAACAGGAATATGAACTGAAAGCTTATGCTCTCAGGAGTAGAAGGCTAGAGATCAAGAAGAGGCTGGCCAGAACTGGATTGGACGGTTGGGGTTGCCTAAAATAAAAGAAGAATCCGGAAGGCTTGGCCTGTTGTGTATGGAAGGAATCGTGGGAACTAAAGTGAGAGTAGAACCTGTTAAAACCTTGTTGCTTCTATCTTCTCTCAGAAGACTCTTTTCTGCACTACATCTTCTGGAGTTTAAGCTTTGTTAGGATAGAGCAGGGGTCCCCCAACCCCTGGTCCTTGGCCCTGTGCCAGGCTGCACTCCATTCAGAACTGGGCTGCGGAAGTGGTAGGCATGCACATGCACGCACGTGAAGCTGCATTTGTGAAAGTGGCATATACTAGCTAATATTCAAATACAAGAAAGGAGGGAATCAAAAAAGTACAGATTCATGTCAATGTTTCATGTTAATGGGCAAGCTACTATAACAAATGTAGCGTAACTGGAAGCAGTTTGAAAGTAATGCTGCTATTGCCAGAACCCAGGTTAGGTTTGACAGTTTTATTCAAAAAGTCCACAAGCAGTTTCCAATGAGCAATAAACATAGATTATTTGGGTGTTGATTGTTGTTTTGGAGGTGTTTTTTGCAAATCAACACCCAGATAAGCAGAGATAAACCGAGATTAACACCAAGATTAAAGTTAGATCAACAATCAAGCATTAACAATATCCCAGTCAAGGGACTATCAATACAATAAATCAAACAGTAAACAACACTAACACTAGCAAAGCAAGCCATTTGTATATAAACAGAAAATAAACTCTGCTTCCTCCTAGCACTGATGATGTTACCCAGTTGGGTATGAATGAAATGTCTGCAAGGGAAAAAAACAACAACAACCAAGCTCAGAGAGCACCAAGAACCCCACAGCAAGGTTTCTATGGAACAGGGTGACTGCGTAATCATCATCACTATCATGCTAACCTTGCTCCTGTCCAATGTCTCTTTCTGAATTATGAATATAGATAATCCCATCTCGTATACACACACCTAGGCATGTTTAAGAAGCCATGATAACATTGTGTATTTTATGTGCATCATGTCACCTGCCTCCCTTGCTTTCCTCAGCAGTGATACACAGTGGATGGAAGTAATAATGCCAATAGCCAGTCACATTTGGTGAGAAAATTTTATCATTCTGGGCAGTGGAAATAAACTAAGAGCCATTTTTTTAAAAAAAATTTTTTTCAAAGAGTGCTGAAAAACTGCCAAAGGGGAGAAGCAATTTCTGGCACTTTTAAAACTGTTGTATTTAACAAATACATGAAACTAAAGCCAATCATACAAATATTGATATTAAAATTTATCATTTCTTCTATGACTAAAGTATATAGCCCTTCTGAAAGTTTTTGTTTCTAATAAGACATGGCAACATGTTATAAGGCTGATCAATATGTGGTTATTAAATGAAGAAACATTGACACAACTCACTTAAGCACAAATGTTCATGTCTTTCATTGAGTCCTTTTTGCACAAACACACACACACACACACACACACACATCCCCCTTTGAGTCCATTTTGCACAAACACACACACACACACACACACACACATCCCACCAGAACCAATAGCCTTCTCTGATAGAGGTAGGAGGTTCCAATAACTCTTTGTATTTCTCTACATATTTGTGAGGAAGGCCTCAGTTCATTTATGGTTTCTGTACATATCGTTATTCAGGTAGACTAGATCTGGCTCAGCATAAACAAAGACACAAAGTCCAATTCTTTCTGAGTCATATGCTTATTCGGATCTGGACAAAGGTGGGTCCTCCCCTAAAGTTGGAAGGATCCTGAGTTATTTCTTTAGCATGTTTTTATGCTTTAATTCACGGCCTGCGGGCCAGATGCATCATGCACTGGCCACGCCCATCCCCGGTTTAGCAAAGTCACGATACATCATGTGATGACAACATGACGACGTGAGTTTGACACCCCTGCTTTAATTGGTTACATAAGCAGGAAACACTTTATCTACTTTATTTTCTCATATTATCTACAAAAGTAGATAAGGTATAGAAGTAGATAAAGTAGATCAAGTATAGAAGTTACTAAAATACCTGTGTCCACATCCTGTAGCAACAAGTATTGCAGGCAAACTCTGCCCACAGCCTAGAGTTCAATTCTGACAGGGCTCAAGTTTGACTCAGCCTTCCATCCTTCTGAGGTCAGTAAAATGAGGAACCAGATTTTGGAGGGCAATATGTGTTCTGACCCAGCTCCCCAAACATGACAAACCCTCTGACGTGGACTCAAAAGATTCCTTTATTAGGAATGCCGGCAGCCCTGGCAAAAAGTTTATCTCACAGGCTAACAAGTCTGGCCGACCGGAAGGTGAATAATTGTCTGCCACACTTATTCATTGTTGTGGCCCGCCAGCGTCCCGTGCCGGTGCTCATGGATGCTGAGGACGATGAGGCGGTTGTGGCACGGTACCATTGGCCCGTGCACCTGGCGCCTGAGTCAGAGAGTGAGGAGGACGAGGAGGCAATTGTGGTGAGGTACCATCGGCCCGTGTACCTGGCACCCGAGTCTCTGTCCTCTGCCCCTTGTCTTTTATCTCCAGAGCTAGGGTGGGGCCTCGTTAGCAGTGGTGGTTCTTCCTTCCCCAGGATCGGCCCACAGCTTTCCACTGCTCTCCCCTTCTCTGCCTTCTGCGCAGCCACATGTCAAGCACTTGACCAAGTTCCTCTTCTTCTTCTTCAACTACCTCCAGACCTGGGGGCTGTTGACTCTCCATCTGAGGGCTGACGGACGGCCCAGGCTTCGCCTCTGGCTCTCTCTCTGCCAGCTCCATTCCCTCTTCCCTCTCGGAGCTCCCAGGTTGCCCTGATGCTGACCCTGACTCCCACGCCTCCTCCTCTGATTCAGCTGCTGGAGGGGCCGGCAGCCAACAGGCCACAACAATATGCAAATAAAGCTTCTACATTATAAACTGGCCAGAGAGTATTATAAAGTGCTGTGGGGTAGTATATAAGCCTAAATCAGAAGTGGGTTCCTACCGGTTTGGACCGGCTCTATAGAACCATTAGTAACGTGGCGGCCTGGGTCTCTGGAACCGGCAGCGAGCCAGGCCTGCCACGTCCCTGAGCCGGTTCTCTCGGCGGCGCCATAGGCGCAGCTATCTTGTTTTTTGCTTCTGCGCATGCGCAGAAGCTTTTGTTAAGTACTGCACGTGAGCGAACCAGCAGTACCTGAATCCGGAACCCACCCCTGGCCTAAATGCTATTGCAATGCTACTGAACAAGCTTTATTTAAAGAAATTTTGTGGTTTCCCTATCATCCTTGCCCAGTCTAGATACATGTTTATTTATTTCATCTTCTTTGTTAAACTTTCTTTCAGCCATTTCAATATAAGGATCTTGATCATAGTAATACTGATCAACAATATATAAAAATGTACTGTACAGTTTTGTCTTTTCATTTTTCCAAAATAAGAAACATTAGTGGTAGGCAGATTATCACAAGGCTTCAAAGTACATATTACATATAGCGAGGAAGAGTAGTTGGAATCCAGAGTGAGTCTGCTGTTATAAAAATCTCTTGAACATACAGTACATCCCGTGGTGCTTAGCCATACTGAGCCATGGTGGCACAGTGGTTAGAATGCAGTATTGCAGGCTAATTCTGCCCACTGCCAGCAGTTCAATCCTGACAAGCTCAAGGTTGACTCAGCCTTCCATCTTTCCAAGGTCGGTAAAATGAGGACCCAGATTGTTGGGGGCAATGTGCTGACACTGTAAACAGCTTAGAGGGGGCTGTAAAACAATGTGAAGTGGTATATACTGTAAATCTAAGTGCTATTGCTATTGCTATCCCTGAAGTGACCCCAAAAGAGGCAAACAGCATTTACCTATTCTCCCTTTCTCCTGCAGCTACTTGAATCCCACCCTGCACCAAATTTGCCTAGAATATTGGGAAACAGTGAAAGACTGCACTTAAACCACAAATGCACTTCCATTTCCCACTGACCTATCAATAGGACACTGTACCAGCTCTACCTGAGCTATAGAAATCCAGATGACAATTACATGGCAGCAAAGAAATCAAGAAAAAATCCAGTGGCTGACCAGGATTTTGCAGGCCAAATAAAGCAACTATATCTATTAGGGTCCTTTCATAGAAGTCTATTTAAAATCAGAAGTCTGAACAATTTATCTCTTTTAAGACTATTTGTTGTATTTATTGTTTATACTTTATAATTATCACAAATATCAGTGTCTTTCTGGGGGGGGAAACGCATGTGCTGTTCAACCAAAGAGGAAAGCACTGTGTCTCTGTGTGATTCCTAAATGTTTCTTTGAATGCCTCCTAAATGAATAATTAAAACATGAAGCCTACAGTATATACAGTCTGATTCCTAACAGGTTTTTTTTTCCAGAAGTAACTCTGAATTCATTGCTTCTTGCCATTCCTTATTGGGAAAGTTATTTGCATATATGGTATTTCTGGTCTCTTTAAAATTAGGGAAACAAATAGAAATCAGTGGTAGAGGAATTGAAACATGAGGGCTGCATGTATCCCCAGAGCTCCTCCAAAAGTTGCCATCAAAATTCTCATTTTTAATGAGACAGAGAGAAAAAACTAAAACAGAAATAAAGGCTAATGTTACTCAATTTGTTCAAATTAAACATATTCCAAAGATATGCATTTGGAAAAGGCATTGATAATTGAAATAGGAACTGCAAACCTGCAAAAATAATATGAGGTTTAATGTTCAGAGGCATGCAAATGAATTATTCAGATCTAGTTGCTTTGTTAGTAATTTTTCTTGATAAAATAGCCTGAGAATTTCTGTTAAATAAAATACATATATATTATATATTGTAACTATGTATTCCTAGCAAAAAAACCCACCTGCTTCCCTTCTTTCTGAATTCCTCCTTTCTACACCCAGTAATGGCTCTTCCTTCTCACATTAACTATTAATATCACATTTAGTCTTGACAACATGCAAACTTTAATATCCTGCTGCCTGTAGAAGTCATAGGTTCCATGCTGGAAGTCAAGCAACACAACCTCTGGTTTCAGAATTGGGATTCTACCATCCTAATTCAGTCTTGGAGTCTTGACCAAGTCTTGGCTTGATACACTTTATCTAACTTGACTCTATTTTGGTGGCTGTGTTATGTGAGGACTTTTGATTCCCTGTAACTCTCTACAAGTGTCTTGTATTACTTCTGATTGTTTCTCTGTTGATCTTTAAATATACTGTGGGATTGGATTGTCTGACCACCATTCTTACAAAACCTTTGGTTCTGCTCCTCTCTTTTGATAATTTAGGTCACAATATGCTGAATGCAGTTCTATAGACTGTGCACTCCATGACAATTATCCAATTGCAATTTGTAGGCTATTTTTGTTTTTGAATATTGTTCATCAACTTTGTTGCATCAGTCCAGGGGGATGCAAACTTATTTCAAAAGCTACTTCCCCGATGAATTGTAAAAATTAAAGCAATTAATCACAGAAGATTTTATAAGATCAGCTTATTGGTACAATTGCAAGATACATGGAAGAATGACAAGTGTGTACTTATGACCCTTAAATTCATAGATATTGGTTCCAATTCTCCTTTGGGCATTGATTTAACCACCAGTAGGGTTTTTTTTTTTTTAATTGGGAAAGTTTATTCTTGTGACAAAAGACAAAAGTTGCTGCAAAGGTTTTAAGATTTTGAATTAACCATGGCTAACAAACAGATACTCTTGCAAATTCTCTGCATTTATGGTGCCTAAGTGGTCCCTTTTCTTACACAAGACTGCATCCCCATGTTGAGCTTCTTCCAAATCAATTTAACTCCTGATGTTTTCTTATCTACAATATGGATGTTAGTAAAATATTTATGAGAGGTTTGTTTATCTCTCTGCTTTAAATAGAAAGCCATGCAAAAACAGAAGAATATATTAGTGAATGATTTGAAGCAATTAGAATCAAGACTTAAAGTTAACACAATCTTGCCTTTAGAACAAAAGATAAAAGCAATACAGAATGAATTTTATCCATTCTAAAATTGATCAATTAAAATTAAAAAGTGATATATTTTATGTAACATTTTTAAATAGCAGTAAGTCAGAGAAATTGCTGGCTTATCATTTGCATAAAGAACAGAATAAACAAAAACCTTTCACTTTTATTTGAGATGGAACCAAGCATAAAGAAGGAGAAGGAGAAATGTAAAAAAATATATGGATTAGTATTCCATGTTATATAGTAAACTGACAACTGATCCAGAAAAGACTGAAGTCTATTTGAATAACTTAAAAAGTTGTTTGAATATGCCTAGAAAATTTACAGATTAACAACAAGTTCTTAATCAGTCTTAATTAAGTTCTATAACTGATGAGATGAAGATGAGACTGAAGAGGCAATTAAAAAACTGAAATTGAAAAATCTCCACGATCTAATAGTATTTCTGCTGTATAGTATAAGATATCAAGGAAAAAAATTGTTAAAACTTTAACTTAAGTAATAGATGAAATTCAGAAATACATCATGGACAGAAACCTTTATCGCTTTGATTTTTTAAAAAGGAAAAGATTCAATTCAGCCACACTCATACAGACCTATTTTTTTCTGAACATAAATTATAAGCTTTTCATGACAATAGAAGAAAATATTTTTTAAAACCAAAATGATACATCCTGACTATTTGTTTCCAAAAGCTACTAAAGAGACCTATTCTGAATGCTATTGATAAGTTATATTTAAAAATAAAAAGTGGTCATGATTTTTCTTGATACAGAAAAAGCTTTTGACAATTTTGAGTGGCCTCTCATACTTGATAAATTGTGGCTCTAAATTTGTTTTAATTTGGCACAGAATACTTCTGTGGCTCAGCAAGACAATTGTTAAGGAAGTTTTGTTCCATTTTACATCTTTTTGTCACAATTGTTAAGTGAGTCATTGCTGTTGTTAAATGAATCATGCAGTCATTAAGTGAATCTGACTTCTCCTGTTGATTTAGCTTGTCAGAAGCTGGCTAAGAAGGGTACAAATGATGATCGCATGACCCCAGGACACCGCAACCATCATAAATACATGCCAGTTGCCAAGCAGCTGAATTTTGATCACGTGACCATGGGGATGCTGCAACAGTCATAAGTGTGAAAAAAGTGTCATGTCACTTTTTTTTCCAGTGCTGTTCTAACTTCAAACAGTCACTAAATGAATGGTTGTAAGTTGTAGTAACCTCTAGTAACATCTTATTTACCCTCATGAAATGATAAAGCTGCAGTCATTCAGATTTCTAATACCGTGATTGTTTTTTATAAGGCGGCCTGATATTTTCCATAAAACAACAATATCTTAGTTTAATTACAATGTCTAAATGCATTTACTGCTTACAACTTTAGCCTATAACCCTTACTCCCTCAGCTAACTCCTGCTTGTGGTTTTTATTTAGTTTGGTTTGATTTGGTGTTGGGAGATGTGTCTTTCTTTTCCTATAAGGCAGGGGTGTCAAACTCACGGCCCGTGGGCCGCATGCTGGCCACGCCCACGGCCGGTTTAGTGAAGGGGGGAAAAGCCGCGATACATCACGTGACAACACCGTGACGACGCGAGATTGACACCCCCGCTATAAGATATTGGATGCTCCTTCTCCTTTTGTGTGATTAGGATCCCACTTCATTTCACTAGAAGTCTTTCACACAACTCATTTCTGTCTGATTTCTAAACCAGCTCATTGCGGAACAATTTCCTTCCAAGAAAAGTGCATGAAATGTCTATGCTGCACTGCAAGTTCTTAATGGACTTTTGAAAAGATGACTTTCCAGTGCACTGCCAAGCATTAACCCTCAGCAGGCAGTTTTACAAACAGAGCCTACACATGGTACACGGCCAGTAGAATGAACAAATATGAACAAACACACATCATTTAGTGAATTTCCTAGTATAAGGAAGTTACATTCTAAAGCCTAGAGGTATATTGTGACTGATTAAGTATGTATGATGTCTGCCAAATCTTTGTAGATCAACAGAGGACTTAAATCTCACTTTGACTTTTAGACATATAATTATTCTCAGAATGAAGTTTCCATAATGAACAGTTCAAATCATTTATTTAAACTATTGATTTACAACCCACAGACTTTAACATTAATACTTGACTTTGTCACTTTGAGCCTTTAACACTAATCAGGCTCTGTACATTTATATGTGAAAAACCATGAGGATCCCACAGAATGCCAGGCTGTTCACATAATTCCTTTCCAATTCAAAATTAATTCTATCTTTACAACCAGTAGAAAGCCAATCAGTCTTGGACAAGTGTTCAGCTAAACTCCAAAGTCTCTTCTAAAAAGAGAGCCCCTGCTTTGATTTAATCGCCTTGGTTTATTGTTCGAAAAATGTTTATCTACTGTCTCTGCTACTGTGGTTATTATATTCTCACCCAGTTACAATAATATTAATGTTTACTGTATATCCACTGTGCTTTTTTTCTGTACTAATATATGCAAATATTTTATATGTTTTTTAAATGTTTTTTTATCGTTTATGGGAATATTGCCTTATATCACTTCTCCTTTTATACATACACACACACACACACACACACACACACACACACACACACACACACACACACACACACACAAATATATATTGGTTGAGGAATCATACAGGGTTTACCCACCCACCCACCCAGGGGAAGGGAAAATGGCAGCACTCCTATTTTTCTTCCCTAGGTGATGGATATTTCTCCTGATCTCACCTTTTTCTTCAAAAATTTTAAAAAGTCTTTAGATTCCTGAAAGGAAAGCTCAATGTCTAGGAGGACAGGAAGCAATAACTAGGAGGACAGGAAACAGCTTTATAACTGGTCAAACAATTTTACTTCAAGGTTGTCAAACTAACATCAGCCCCTCAGAGATTCAGACTGGAGTCTTTCACAGCCTTACTGGGGAAGGAATTTGTTGCGTAGCGACTTAACGAGCAGGTATTTGCATACCCGCCGCTGATTGGGTTAAATCAGTGGCGGGGAGTTTGAAGCGTTGTCACTGGGCAAGCTGGCTGCGGGGAACTCCATAAAGGCGGCTTCCCTGCCGCCAGCCGCCCGTCTGCTGTAGTTAGTGCTAGCCGTTAATAAAGTGGTGAACGGGTCTTCGTCTTNCTTAACGAGCAGGTATTTGCATACCCGCCGCTGATTGGGTTAAATCAGTGGCGGGGAGTTTGAAGCGTTGTCACTGGCCAAGCTGGCTGCGGGGAACTCCATAAAGGCGGCTTCCCTGCCGCCAGCCGCCAGTCTGCTGTAGTTAGTGCTAGCCGTTAATAAAGTGCTGAACAGGTCTTCGTCTTGGCTGTTATTCCCGCGCCTATCTAACACTGGCGACGAAGGCAGTGGGAGAAGACGACTGAACAAAGGCACCTCGTGGCATCCATCGGCCATCTTAGCAAGTTCCGACCTGCACCGGCCAAACAACAGGATGGCACAACAGCACGCTCCAGCACCAGCCTTCTTCAGTCCTCAAACAGAAGAATGGTGCACATATATGTCCAGATTTCGCATGTTTTTGGAAGCAAACAATTTTCAAGACTTGCCGGACAATAGGAAGAGAGCTCTTTTCCTCACATACTGCGGACCCAAAACATACGAACTAGCCGAGACCCTGGTCGCGCC
>QLTV01002850.1:3391662-3403145 GCA_003457575.1 Thermophis baileyi | reverse complement strand
AAGCAAGGTGACTATCATCGACATCGCAATACCAGGTGATAGCAGGGTCGATGAAAAAGAACACGAAAAAATCGCAAAATACCAGGATTTAAAAATCGAAATTCAACGATTATGGCACAAACCAGCAGTGGTAATTCCAGTGGTGATTGGAACACTGGGTGCTGTCCCCAAAACACTGGAAATACATTTGAAACAGCTCAAAATTGACAAAATCACCATCAGCCAAATGCAGAAAGCCGCACTGCTCGGTTCCGCACATATACTTCGGAAATACATTACGACGTCCTAGGCCCCCGGATGGGGCTCGACTAGTAATTAATGCCAAATCCGGTGAAACAACTGGCCGCTGTGATACAATTGTGAATAATAATAATAATATTTTAATAGGATCTGATAGATGTTGACAGAATTATTATTATTATTATTATATACTTTATTCATTAAACATGAAACTCAGTCAACTGGACATTCAAAAATGCATCACAAATACCATTGACTGGTGCTAATGGTTGATACGGGTTGCTGCCAGCATCCTAGGTATCAACCAAGTAACTTCTTAAGATGTACGATGTTCCAGGTAGCACAGTTTTTTGCAGTTCCGCTGGTGTTATTGCAGGAAGCTGCAATTTCTTGATGTATTTTATAAAATTCTTGGACATAGTTCCAAGTGCCCCGATGACAATGGGTATCACTGTTATATGTTTCATCCATAATTGCGTAGTTTCGATGGCCAGGTCGTGATATTTCGTGATTTTTTCCAGTTCTTCTTCTTCGACTCTGGCATTTCCTGGTACCGCGATATCAATAAATTGTACATTTCTGTTTTCGACAACTGTGATATCTGGCATGTTGTGTTCCAAATGACGATCCATCTGTATTCGAAAGTCCCACAAGATCTTCACCTTCTCATATTATTATTATTTTTCCACTTTGTGCTCCCTTGACTTTTTGGATACAGGTACGTCATATTTTTTAATAATGACCAGTGGATTAATCTAGTTTCAATGGCCAGATCGCGATATTTCGTGATTTTTTCCAGTTCTTTTTCTTCGACTCTGGCATTTCCTGGTACCGCGATATCAATAAATTGTACATTTCTGTTTTCGACAACTGTGATATCTGGCATGTTGTGTTCCAAATGACGATCCATCTGTATTCGAAAGTCCCACAAGATCTTCACCTTCTCATATTATTATTATTATTATTATTATTATTATTATTATTATTATTATTATTATTATTATTCATTATCATAATCATCATTATCATCATTATCTAGGGAGGTATTTCCTTTTTTAAAAATCAAACAAAACCAGAATGTATTCTCCTGTTATGTATACATTTGTCAAAATCTAAGTGGTTTCAGATACCAACTAAACAGCAACTTAGAGATACATACTTTAAGTTGCCAATAATCACCCCAAGATTGTTTTGGAGATGAGTAGTTTAGATTAGCAACATAAAATCTGTCTTGGATGATTTTTCTATAATTCCTCAAGTTGCAGTAAAAATGTTGGGAAAAAACACTTTGGAACAATGTATAAATTAGACTTAAATTTCATTCAGATGAATTATTAGAATAAAAGTGATATTTGAAACATCCTTTGAATTGACAGAAATAATTAATTAATTGCTATTTCTTTGAGAAGAAAGTCCTAAACTTTTCTTTGTTTCACTTTGTCTTTCCTAATTGATGATGTCCATTAGTGTGAACGTTCTGCAAACTAATTCACACATGATAAAACATATATATACATATACATATCTTATATATATATATATATATATATATTACCTGAAGGGTTAACACCCATTATAATCAAGAGATCTTCCTGGCGCTGTAAATTCCATCCAGGAATTTATTTACGGCTTAATTTATCTATTCAAAATAAAGTAATAGTAATAATGTAAGTGCCAAACTGCTTGGCATTTGGGGTCTTTTTTTTTTTTTTTTTTTGTTAATTTCAAAATCATTGGGGAATAGAAATAGCAAGGACTGAGCAACCTGGCTGAGATTTCCATCCATTAGGAACACTAAGCTTGCCAGTTCTTACTACATCTTTTGACAAGAGTTTGAGCCAAAAATGAAGAAATGGGTGGGGGAAAGAGAAAGAGAGAGAGAGAAAGAACAGAGGCTTCCTTAGTTTAATAAACAATTATTATTTTGAAAATAGCAGCACATGACTTTTTCTTAATTTTGCTTATAGAGGTCTTAATCTTTATGCCAAGCAAAGTACATGCCCATTATAACAAGAAACAAGTCAGAAAATTTTTTAAAATGAATATATTATTAGGGCCCAGCATAGAGAACAATTAAATCAGGGGTGTCAAACTCACGGCCCGTGGGCCGGATGTGTCACACGCTGGCCATAGAAATACAAATAAACTTAAACTTAAACACTGGCCATGCCCACCCCCAGTTTAGTGAAGGGGGAAAAAGTTGTGATACATCACATGACAACAACGTGTCATTGTCAGTTTGACACCCCTGACTTAAATGAATATTTATGAAGTAGAGAGGCATGCATCACCTAGATGCATTGGTTGACTCTGGAACGAGAGTGGGGGGAGAGTTCCTCTCTTGTAAACGTGTCTGGACGGGTCTAGGTTTTGGCACCAGCCAAGACTCCAAGCAGGGGAGGTGGGGTGATAGTGGTCATCTGAGAATCACTCTTGGCCTTCAGGGATCTTGGTCCCCAAGGCTGGACTCATTGGCTCAGTTGGGAGTGTTACCAGAGGCTTCTTTTCACCGTGGTTGAAGTATTATCAGTATATGGATGATACTCAACTCTATATTTCTATACCTGGTGACCCCAGTGATGCTGTCGCTACCCTCTCGCAGTGCCTGAAGTCTGTGGGAGTCTGGATGGAGGACAACATGCTTCAACTTTTTACTGATTTATTTCTGGGTATAATACAAGGCGTTGATTATCATCTTTAAAGACCTTCATGACATGGGTCCAGGCTATTGGAAGAACCATCTCACCTCAATGGTACTGGCCCACTCCATCCATGCTGGCAGGGGCGGTATGCTGCAGGCCCAGTCAGCCAAGGATTTTCAGCTGATAGGGTCCAGGAGAAGAGCCCTTTTCTGCCATGGCTTCAGTCTTTTGGAACTCCTGAGGTGAGATCTGCACCCAGCCTTTGGACCTTCTGTAAGGGCATGAAGCCCTGGCTCTGCCAATTGACCTTATGCCCCAACAGGTGTGCACCATTATGGAGGTGGCTATTGGATTAGGAATGACCTCATCTCTCCCCATGTGCTTCATGTTCCCCTCCTCCCCATCTTTTAATGGTATTTACTATTGTTTATTGTTTTATTATTTTAATATGTAGTAGTTTTAATGTATGTAAGCCGATAAAAGTAATCTCTGATGAGATGGATGGCACATAAATTTAATAAACTAACAAATAAATAAATTTAAGAAGTTTTTACCCATCACATGCAGGTAGAAATGATACTTTTCATTTTCGTTATCAACATTAGCCATCCAATTATGTCATTCTTATTCCACCCACAATATGCCAGAAGAATAAATTCTATTTCCCCCTATTCACCTCTCCATGCCTGAAATCAGCCCCAGAAGATTTAGGGAAATTCTGGAGCAAATTTGGGGACAACATGCAAGGGGCTAGGCCAAAGGAAAGCCATGGGAGATGCTATTCCATATATTCCTTCAGTATTCAGTTTACTACCCCAGTGATTTCTTGAGAAATGTTAATGTCTCCCGAGTCTAGTTCATCCTTTGTTTGTTTGAGCTGGCAGACTTATGCTTAACTATTTACTTTAATAAATCATTGCTGAGTTATTTTGACAATATTCAAGCCCCAGATAATAGCAAATAATACTTAATAGATGGCAGAGGAGCATGCTTTCTCACATCAGTCAACATTAAAAGAAAACATTTTTGCTTCTATCTGAAATTCATAAAAGTAGTATGAGTATGGTTTAAAAGTTACATTGAGCACTATACATTATATGTTACCAGTTTGTAAGTGGGATGGAGGTGCGATTCCTTTAATATACTGCTCACCTCCAGAATTGGACAGTCACATCAGGATGCCCCCAATTGGCAGAGCTAGATTTGGAAGTCCAACAGGGAGGGGACAGATCTGACCTTGAGAGGCACAATGTCCCTCTGAATGGCTCTAGCACAGGGGTCACCAACCTGTGAGCTCTGATCGACTACTGGGCCATGGACTGTTTGCATCTGGGCTGCATGAGTGGCAGGCCGACATACTCACAGCCCCACTTGCACTCACAGCGGGGGCCAGCGCTTGCAGCTCACACAAATGAAGCTGTGTGTGTGTGTGTGTGTGTGTGCCCCTCACGCAAAACCATCCCTTCTTTCCCCCCCTCCCCCTGTGCTGGGCCTCTAACCCAGAAAGTTTGGGGAATGCTGCTCTAGCACATTTCTGCAATGAAAAAATTTGTTTCTGATGCTGAAAAAAGTAATTTCATGTACACGTAAGCTTAATTTTTGTCATGGATGACAAAAAAGTTAAACAATATGTCCTCCTATCCCTTCCCCCAACATTTGTCCTCCAAAGGAGGGATAGTGACAGTTGGAAAGGAGAACAAATGTTGGGGGGAGGGGATAGGAGGACATATTGTTTAACTTTCTTATCTTAATAATATTTGACTTTGTCTCATAGTGTTTAAAACTGTCTCAATAAAACAGTCTATATAAATGTTATTCACACAGTACCTCTTTTTACTTGTCTTCAAGGCAGGGAGGGTTGTGTGTAACTGACTCCTATGTATAGAAATAGTTGGAGCCAACTGTTCCACATTACCTTCTTGTTAACTATTCTAAAAATGTCTTTCTTTATTCTTATGGTTTCGGGATCTGTTTTCATAGATTCCAATGAACACAGGTAAAAAAACCAAACAGAAAAGAAAGTGAAAATATCTGCAGCAGGGAGCTTGTAAACTGTGGTGGTTTTCTCTTGTAACTCTTTTCTTCTTTTCATATTGCAGGAGAAATATTCAACTGTAAACATTACTTGGCTTTGTGGCATAGTGGTTGCTTGCCAATGTCAGGTTAAAATAAAAGATGGGATCTTAAATGCCTACTTTTCTGGAGTTACAGTGTTATATTTCTGAGCCAGCGGTAGTTACAGGCCAATTACCAGTTCCACTATGAAACTTTTTTTTAAAATGCTTTGTATCTCAATCATTTTCATTTCGATCATGCTGGAGCTTGGCATGCAAATGGCATGGAAACAAGCTTTTTAAACAAACCAAAATAAGGTAGGCCCATTTTTAGACACCAACCTATTTTTTGCTGGGATTAAATTTCTTTCTTTCTTTCTTTTTTTCTTCTTCTCTGATCTGTTCAAGTATGGTCTGGGAAGCCTGGTGATAATGTTCCAAGCCAGGCTCAGAAATCAAATTTCAGGGATTCTTAAAAGCTTACCTCAACAAAGAGGCAAGCTCTTAAAACCTCAACATTCTTCTCCAACTCAGATTAAAATCTAAGCCAGGGGAAAATTCTTGGCCTCCTGTTCTTCCCACCATCTCCACAAAACAACCTCCTTCTCCTCTACCCTTTAAAGGCAAGGTAGGAACAAAAGTAGTAGAATGCAGAAAGTAGGATGCTTCCCCCCCACCCCATCCTCCATCTTCTGACATACAGTACAGTTACACAGTGAATTAGTGTGTGTTTTAATCCATGGGAAATTCAGTTCTCTAGAGCAGGGATTCCCAATCTTGGTAACTTTAAGACATATGAACTTCAACTCCCAGAAATCCCCAGCCCGCATGGCTGGCTGGAGAATTCTGGGAATTGAAGTCCACATGTCTTAAAGTTACCAAGATTTGGAACCCCTGCTCTAGAGGAAGAAAAGACTTTAAAGAGAGAGAGAAAGAGAGGGGGAGGGAGAGGGAGAAAGAGAGAGAATGGAAAATTAAGGGACTGGTATGGAGGACATTTGGAGATGTAACACTGTTTTTTCTTTGTATTCTTTGAGAATCTGGCAACATTAATTAAAGCTGGAGATCACTGACTTGAATATGAATCTCTGGTCCATTCTGTTGACTTTGTTGCTTCTGGATGTTTGAAAGTAAAGCATGAGCAATTATTGGGAGGTAGCCAACTTCTTTACACAATGAAAGCACTGGCTGTTAAAAGAAACATATATCTGGTGATCAAATTTTAGCAGCTTCTTAAGTCTTGTTAGAATGGCTTTAGATTTCCACCATGCTGGCTAAGAGCAGATGCTCCCTTTATTCACATTAATTGTTTGTGGCCTTTCCCCCCCACCCCCTGAGACTTAAGTGGAAAAAGAAGGTTGCCCTTAAAAGGAAAGAAATAGAACTAAATCAGAAGAAGGGGGAAAGCCTGTTCCTTCATTTGATGTCAAACTTCAGCTGCAAAGGCATCATTATGAAGAAAGAGGTCCATATTTTTGACTCGGGTGAGAAGAAGACTCACCCGACTGCTTCCAGTTAAGGGTCTTAACAGAGAGACAGCTTAACAGCTCTTGAATTTGGTAATCTTCCTGCTTGGCTGAGTTTGAATTGTATGTTACTGTAGTAACATTTCACAAATAGGGATGTCTCCCCCCCCCCCCCCCCCCACGCACGCACACTTTCCCGTTCTCCTTTGTATAAATGGCTCTTTCCCAGAATAGCAACACAATTTAGCAATATTTTGTATCGAGACAATTACATTGTAGAATTATTGTAGTCTTAGTACCTCATTAAAATTAAAAAAAAAGTTAAATCCTTGTTTTGTTGAACACAAGAGATGAATAGTAAATATTGATTTAGAATGAATGCAAACATTTCCCTAGGAGTGGATAATTACAGCTTTTCTATCCAAAACACTTATATTTGAAGAAGCACTTCACTTATTTTGCCATGCGGTATACATTCTTTAGTACAATTTTAAATTATACGTTGTCCTGGACAGTGTCTGCTCTATAATTTCTTGTGTCTCTACACCAGAGTCAGTGTGTAATTTTAAACTACAAACTTTCTGCCAACTAGAAGAGGCGAGGAAGAGAAAAAGCTTAACTCTTTCCCTTTGGTGGGTTCTCAGATCTGCTAAGATTGCAATCAGGGCTGTAAGACAAATGAACTCCTGTTTTTGAAGTGTGGGAGCCATTCAGTCTGCCTGGGTTTCAAGGATGCTAGAACTTCAAGTCAACATTACGTCCCACATATCATTAGAGATCTTCTAGAAGACAATTACAATAATCTGGCAAGCATTACATTAATCTACACATGAATGTTACCTACTTTCACACTGATATTCAGTGTGATATCAACGATAAGCTCCGAGGTTTTTCCTGTAACCCTATGTTATGAGATTTGATATGATATGATATGATATGATATGATATGATATGATATGATATATGACATGATATTATATTATAGGGACACAATGGCTCAGTGGTTAAGAAGCTGGGCTTGTCAGTTGGAAAGCTGACAGCCTGAGTTCGAGACCTGAGCACAGTGTGTGATGGGCCAAGCTCCCATTCTTCCCACAGCTCCTGCCCACCTAGCAGTTTGAAAGAATGCAAAACGCGAGTAGATAAACAGAATAGGATAGGATAGGACAGGACAGGACAGGACAGGACAGGACAGGACAGGACAGGACAGGACAGAACAGAACAGAACAGAACAGAACAGAACAGAACAGAACAGAATAGAATAGAATAGAATAGAATTCTTTATTGGCCAAGTGTGATTGGACACACAAGGAATTTGTCTTTGGTGCATATGCTCTCAGTGTACATAAAAGGACAAGATACATTTGTCAAGAATCATAAGGTACAACACATAATGATAGTCATAGGGTACAAATAAGCAATCAGGAAACAATCAATATAAATATAAATCGTAAGGATATAAGCAACCAAGTTACAGTCCTGCAGTCATAAGTGGGAGGAGATGGGTGATAGGAATGATGAGAAGACTAATAGTAATAGTAATGCAGCCTTAGTGAATAGTTTGACAGTGTTGATGGCGTTCGGGGAAAAACTGTTCTTGTGTCTAGTTGTCTTGGGATGCAGTGTTCTATAGCGTTGTTTTGAGGGTAGGAGTTGAAACAGTTTGTGTCCAGGATGCGAGGGGTCTGTAAATATTTTCACGGCCCTCTTTTTGACTTGTGCAGTATACAGGTCCTCAATGGAAGGCAGGTTGGTAGCAATTGTTTTTTCTGCAGTTCTGATTATCCTCTGAAGTCTGTGTCTGTCTTGTTGGGTTGCAGAACCAAACCAGACAGTTATAGAGGTCCAGATGACAGACTCAATAATTCCTCTGTAGAACTGTATCAGCAGCTCCTTGGGCAGTTTGAGCTTCCTGAGTTGGCGCAGAAAGAACATTCTTTGTGGTGCTTTTTTGATTTTTTTTTTTTTGATGTTTGATGTGACATTTTTGATGTTAGGTGTCCATTTAGGTCTTGAGATATGATAGAACCTAGAAATTTGAAGGTTTCTACTGTTGATACTATGTTGTCTAGTATTGTAAGATGTGGTATTATGGGAGGGTTTCTCCTAAAGTCTACCACCATTTCTACGGTTTTGAGTGTGTTCAGTTCCAGATTGTTCCGGTCGCACCATGAGGCTAGTTGTTCAAAGTATAATATAATGTAGTATAGTATAGTATAGTATAGTATAGTGTAGTGTAGGGTAGGGTAGGGTAGGGTAGGGTAGGGTAGGGTAGGGTAGGGTAGGGTAGTATTATATATAATACTATACCATACCATACCATACTATATTAAATTACACTTACCCTACTCTACCCTACATTACATTACATTATTATTATACATCATATATATCATATATCCCCTTCATGGATTACTGCCTTGTCGTGGTGAAGGGGCTTGCGTAGCTCAATGAATCTATGAGCTGTAGCTCTACAGAACAGAGTTGGAGGAGGGAAAGATGCAAGGATAATCCATCTTTTCTTCTTCCATTGTTGGAAGCTTCCTATGAACATGTGACACTCTACCTGCAAGCTTAGGAAACCTGTTCTCATCATAGTATTCTAGGCCTGGATAGGATTCTTTCCATTTTAAGTCAGCAATGCAAAATGCTATTATAAACATTGGGCTGATGTCATACATACCAGTCTGTTAATTTCAAATATTGCAGGCTGAATTATCCAAATCTATTCCCCTCTTCCATTCACAGTATGAATGTTATATCATTCATACTGTGGGATGATTCATCAGCCATAAGGGAGACTTTCTACCAGCCTGATTATGTCACATAGCTATTTTTTTATTGTTGTTGCTTGTTTCTTTGTAAAGAGATTAAAATCCCCTGCTATTCATTTCTGTTTATACATATCTGAAATCAAATTCTTGATTGATCATTCTGCTCTAGTTAGAAAGCGGCTATATTGACTGTATTAAAATATCATGGCATATTTCTCTGAGGCTTGATTGATGGGTTTGGAAATTCCCTGTATTCATTACATCAAAGGTACATATAGACTGTAGTGCCATCGTGCAAGAGATAGCAAAAAGTACCCAGAATAAATATATGTGGTTTATATTCCTACCAAAAAGAGCATAGAAAAGATGACTGATTTTGCACAAGAAAGGTTGCTTAAAAAATTGTGTTACTTTGAAGAGGTTATGACAGATCCCTGTTTTTGTAATATTGTGTACTTATTAGACCTTTTACTGGTAGTTCTCAACTTACAACCATTCATTTAATAGTGATTCAAAGTTTTAATGGCACTGAAAAAAGTGACTTGTGATTATTTTTCACATGACTGCTGCAGCATCCCCATGGTCATATGATCAAAATTCAGACACTTGACTACTGGTGGTATGTATTTATGACAGTTACAGTGTCCTGGGATCATGTGATCACCTTTTGTGAACATCAGACAAGCAAAGTCAATGGGGAAGCCAGTTTCACTTAACAGCCATGTTACTAACTTAACAACTGCAGCAGTTCACTTAACAACTGTGGCAAGAAAGGTCAAAGAGCAAAACTCACTTAACTGTCTTGATTAGCAACTGAAATGTAGGGCTCAATTATGGTCATAAGTCAAGGACTACCTATAAATAGAGATTGCAGATCTGGGATAAACCATTAGGTAGCAGCAAAAAGCAACAGTTTTCTGTATCTCTTTACTGCCATCTAGTGGTTGTTTAGAATTTTGCATCCCTTTTGTATGCCTAGTACAGGGGTGTCAAACTCATGGTGTCATGTTGTCGCGACTTTTTTCCCCTTCGCTAAAATGGGGGTGGATGTGGCCAGCGCATGACGCATCTGGCCCATGGGCCATGAGTTTGACACCCCTGGCCTAGTGGTTACATATACCGGTAGTTACTTAATTTGGCACATTTATAATCTAAGACTTTGCTTCAGAATAATAATACAACTTTTGAGAATTAGCTCCTATGGGTTTGTGTGTGTGTGTGTCTGTGTGTGTCTCTCTCTCTCTGTGTGTGTGTGTGTCTGTGTGTGTCTGTGTGTGTGTGTGTGTGTGTGTGTTTTGCATTTAGCCTCAGCTATTTAGTTTTAGCAGCCTATTCTTTGAGTCTTCTGTGGGAAACGGATTTTTGTGTTACTAGAGGAAAAAGACTTAGGGCATTTACCCAATGTATATCAGCTAGAAGTTAAGCAAGTTCAGCATGTATGATATATGAAGATGGAAACAGCAGCTGCTGAGAATATGTCTGTACTTTTGTGTGACAATAAGAACCTTATCAGTTGTACTTTCTGCTTGTCACCATGTTCTTCCAATGTAGAATCCCAGGCCTGGAGGAAAGAAATAGTTTCAACTATAACATTTGTAGCTCAGAAGATTATTCTTTGCAGGCGGGATAATCCAAAGTTTTCAAAAAAAAAAAATTAAAAATGTAATTTTTATTTATTTTTATTTATTTTATTTAGTTTGTCAAACATGTACAAGATAACAGGTATAAGTATAAACATGGACATGAGCACAGGAAATGAGTACGAATAAATGGGGACAGTAGGACAGGGACGGTAGGCACGCTGGTGCGCTTATGCACGCCCCCTTACAGACCTCAGGAATGGTGTGAGGTCCACGGTAGACAGCTTAAGGTTGAAGCTATTAATTGCAAATAAAGAAACCTGATGGAAAAAAATAAACAGTAGAATTCTTAAATCCTTTCATTCATTCCCCCCCTCCCCCAGTGAAAAGGATTTTCCATGAATCAGCACAGGACAGGAAGTTTGAGAAACACCGTGATATCATCATTGCTTCAACCTAGAAAAGAACATCCTTGATTTTTCAAGGAAACTTGAATATTACCAAAATGACTCCACCCATCTCCTTATACTAATTAAGGATGGCTGTGTAATCATTCAATGATGATGATGATGATGATGATGATGATGATGACGATGATGATGATAATAATAATAATTGTAATTGTAATAATACTAATACTAATACTAATACTAATACTAATACTAATACTAATACTACTACTAATACTAATACTAATACTAAATATAATACTAATACTAATACTAAA
>QLTV01002850.1:3356119-3383071 GCA_003457575.1 Thermophis baileyi | reverse complement strand
CTCCAAACTTGATTGCAGAAAATACGACTTCAGCAACAGAGTGATCAATGCCTGGAATGCACTACCTGACTCTGTGGTTTCTTCCCCAAACCCCCAAAACTTTAACCTTAGACTGTCTACCGTCGACCTCACCCCATTCCTAAGAGGTCTGTAAGGGGCGTGCATAAGCGCACCATTGTGCCTACCGTCCCTGTCTTACTGTCCTATTGTCCTCATTTATCTGTATTTACTTTGTTTATGTTTATGTTTATACCTATAACTGCTATCTTGTACATGTTTGACAAACAAAATAAATAAAAAATAAACTATTCTTGTTTTGATTACATCCATGCACTGCCTGTTTGTTCTTTATCAAACTTTAATAATGTATTCTACTACTCCCAGTTCCATCAGTATTAGGACTCCTTATTGTTTCAAGGGATATGATGTAGGACACATCCTGTAAATACTGTACCATCAAAATGAATTTTAAAAAAAGTTAGGTAACAAACATATCTTGATAATGTAAACCAACCCTGACAAATACAGAGGGTGCCCATACTGTTGGATTGTGAGTATTTAGAAAGTAATGTATTGCTTGGTAGGAGCCAACATGAATTTATAAAGGACACATCATGTCAAACTAATCTGATCTCACTCTCCAGTGTGGCCAATTTATTTGACCAGAGTAATGGATAGCAAAGCATTTGATGAAGTCGTCCATCAGCCCTTAGTGGAGAACACAGCACAAGTTGATATATCAGGGGCTTCACATCAAACTAGAAGGAGGTGATGACTGCTATGTCACAAGACTTTGTCCTAGGCCCTGCACTGTTCAAGATACAAGTATTTTGGATGACGAGATTAGAAAATTCACAGACAATGCAAAGATGGAGGGATAACAAAAATACTAAAGGGTGCTATCAAGATTTGGGAACATCTTGACAAGAGTCGGCAGAAACTAGCAAAATGACATTCAATAGGGAGAAATGCTAGTTCAAATTTAAAAATCCTGATTCTGCATTTTTTGCTAAAATCTACCCAAATATTTATATGAAGTTGCCAGAAATTAAACTCATATAAATATTATTCTGTATTTGCTTGGTTGTTGGTAGTAATATCTGAGTAAGCAGCTTGAACTTGGGGAGTTAAGAACTTACTAAACTTGACTTGATTTCAAAGTAAAATAGGCTGAAAACCCAAAACAAAATGGATATCAATCAGAACAGATCACAATATACTTGATGCACACAGACTATCACGGCCAGATGATATGGAACACAGTTTATCTCATAAGCAACAGTACATAGCTCTAACTAGGTTTGTATATTTAAGAACAGCAGGACAGATTAACTGTTCGTTTGCGTTTCATTGTGATCTCCGATCACCCCTATTTTAGAAATTTAAGAAAAATAGTAGAAGAAACCAATCTGTCAATCCTGCACACATCACGAAACAGAAAGAATAAATTATTTCGTCTGTGAGGAATTTTATGTTTCTGCCTCTAATTGACTATCTAGGTTTTGGGATAGGTTGTTTCAGGAGTGATGTGCTCCATTTATATTTGGTTGATCTAAATTACCAGAGGAATAACTGCCAGCTCAGTCCGGAGAGGCAATTGTTCAACTTCCCTCTGTAATTGTTCAACTTTCATCTGAGTACTCTTGTGTGTCCAACCAGCAATGGAAGGTTAAGCCTGGACTCCCGATTTTGGTCTGTCGGTTTTACTGTCTTTCTCACCCAGCTTCAATCAATAGCATGTCCATTATTCAAATTCCAAGTTCTGGGTTGTTCTGCTATCATAGTCCCACAACACATGTCACAGTATTGTTGTCTGATTGCAGCACCACTCTGTTTTTGTAGTTCCGTATTCCACCCTCTGCTGGCTTCAGGCTCCTGTTTATAGGACCCTCTCCAAAAGAAAGAATCCTCATGTGAACAAAAGTCCATTTTTTAATTTTGTTTTTTGCCTTTGCAGAACAAATCCTTTTGACAGCATTTCTTGATGGCCAAACTCCCACATTCTGGATGACTGATCCAAAACACATGTCAACCAATATAAGAAAAACCACAGGAGAACCCACCACTGATAGGTATGGAAGTATTAGCAATCAACAACAAAAAGCAAATCAAAGCTGAGAAGTAAACACGCTTGTCAAAGAAGTATATAACACTTGCTTGGCTTCACCAAATACTTCTTTCCCCCTCCCCTGAATGCCTTGCCAACCGCCACATAGTTCAGGAAGTTGTCCTTCAAAATATTTAAGGTTGTGTTTTACAGTTTTCTCCTTATCTTTCCTCAAGGCTTATGTTTTAAAATCTCCATGTACATATGGGAATGTTTAACTCCAAGGATGCTGAACCATCAGGAAACTTCCAAAGCTTCTCTAAGAACAAAAGGAGGTTATTTCTCCCAATGTTCCACCCTTAATGGATTGTTTCTGTTTATGTTGTACCTGTCAATCCAATTCTGTAACAAGAAAGTCCTTTTTTTAAAAAGCAAGACAAGGAAAAGATACAAGCTTTTGGGTGGTAATTGGGGTTCTCCCCCCGAAAAGCAAATCACAGATTTTTTTTTTTAAAAAAAACAACCTTTGGGAGATAATTCTATTCCCAGATCAGCCTAAATGAACCTTCCTCACCTCAGTATCCCCATACCTCTAAGCTCCAGGAAAGAACTATAGAAAATGATTTGCACTGTATACAATATATACTGTATAAAGTAGGTCCTGTTTCATAATTCCATAGATTTGGCGGAATCCAAAACAATTTGGCAGGTTTGGCAGGATCTTATGAGTTTCAAGTGCCCTGAGCCTTAATGCTCATTCAGCCTAATAAATAGTGCAGCTCTGTCTTATCTGACTTTCTTCAGATGGGTTGGGACTTCAACTCCCAGAATTCTAAGCCAGCATGTTTTCAATCATACCTGATTCATTCATTGCATGATTGAGAACCCTCTAGAATAAAATAAAATAGTTAAAGACCAGATGCTTCAGATTGTGTGGTTGATGACTTTAACAAATAGCATTTCTCTCTCTGAATCAGTCCTGGGAGAATTGATGAATGAACAGGCCGAGGCATCAGGATTGTTTTGAGATGATGACATGTTAGACTGAGCTCCTTGCTTCACAGCTAAGGATCGCAGGTAGCTCTCATCTAAAGCACTACATCTAGCATCTAGATAAAGTCCAGATTGTATGACTAATTTACCTATGAAGAGCATCCGTCCAGCTCTCTTTATTACTCAGCGAGTGCCTTTTTACTGACTTCAGGAACTTAACTGGCTTTGATTTATGTGTTTCTCTTTTTGCCATTATCCATAATAGCTGTGAGTTGTTACAAATCCATCCAGGATTATAACCTAGCCAAGACTGTGTTTGCTACACAAAGTGCTATCCTGGAACATTTGGAAGGCAATGGAAATAGCAACTGGAAGTGTAAAATGCAAAAACCGTAATGCTGTTTTGTACCCTATCGTCACAAATACACACACACACACACACACACACACACACACTTCATTGGGCTTCTAATGTAGGACCTGTGACCTAGCCAGATGAATATTTAAAGTATTCTGATAATGGAAGCTTTCTGAACGTGGTTCCTCTTTTCTTTACATTGGACAATAATTCCTATCACATTCAATCAGCATTGACCATCCCATTTAGAGAATTGGGGAAGTCTGAAAGAGTGCATAAATTCAACTTCCACCATTTGTGGCATCTCTTTGTATGATTGCTGCCAATATTTGTTTCCAGTTACCACTGTAAATAATCTGTAATGAGTATCGGTTTCAAAAGAACATGTTGCATTACTTTAACCTTTCCCTGCTAAAATAGCAGCTGAAATGAAAAGCCGATCAAGCTGGCCACTAGCAGTCCAGAGTGGTGTGTACCCAAGCTGTTGGCCTCTTATTTATGTCAAAACAAATCATGCCACCCTTCTTCACAAAGTTAATTCTAACACTGAAAAATGCCCTGACGGAATGAAAATAAGTAATTCTAGCTACTCCTCACGAAGTTCAAACTAAAAACAAACCAAAGATTGTTTCAGCAATGTATTCTATTCTATGAAATCATCATATATATTACAGGCAACTTTTTTAAACACACTTTAACAATTTTCAAGGTGGTTAGAGCGACGATGAGGTGGTATCGCTGGGAGGGGGAGTAACTTTTGGATTTCTGTAATTTCCTTTGCTTGGGCTCTATGATCTACGTAGATACACGGGTGTCAAACTCGCCATGTCACGTTGCCGTCACGTGATGTTTCATGACGTTTTTCCCATTTGCGGAGCTGGGGTGGGCATGGCCTGTACGTGACGCATCGGGCCCACAGGCCGCCAGTTTGACACCCCTGATCTAGAAAGTTTGGCTGGTATAAAATGTAGCAGTGGAAGGTGTAGCAGTGTGTACAGTTACAGTACAGTCATATTACAGCTAAATAAGCTCTCCAGTGTGGGAAGTGAACCAACTGCCCAATGTTGATATGCCAGAATAGGGTTGAGTCTTTGGATTTGACTGCTTGAATGAAACATGTCCAGTCGTTTCTCATGGCTTCCTTTTCTTTGTATGCCAGCAGTTGTTTATAGCATCTCTTCTATTGGAGGTGGTCCTGGACGGCTGTTATTGTGTTAGGTATATAAGCCTGCTAAGTGACAGCAAGAACTTTTTTGTCTTTAATATAACCCTATGCCTTGGAGTGGAACTGTTGTTGCCTTGAGGGTCCACTATTACTATGGGTTAAATGCTGGTGGAGCTCTTGGATAAGGGTTCTTCAAGAGTGCATCAGAAGACTCAGGTGATGTGAGGGCAGACTGTAGCAGTATGGTTGATCTGAGGCCAGTAGTACAATTATCTTCAAGACCGCCTTCTACCACATAGTTCCCAGCGACTGGTAAGATCCCACAGGGTTGGGCTCCTCCAGGTCCCGTCAGCTAAACAGTGCCGGCTGGCGGGCCCGCGGGGGAGGGCCTTCTCTGTGGCTGCCCTGGCCCTCTGGAACCAGTTACCTCCTGAGATCCGGACTGCCCCCACCCTATTGGCCTTCCGGAAAGCGGTAAAGACCTGGCTGTTCCGGCAGGCTTGGGGCCGTTGATCTCGCTTCTGCAATTTGGCGAAATCCGGCCATGAAAAGTTGTGTATGGGTTTTTAATTGTTTTTAAATGCTTTTTATTATGTATTTTTTTAAATAATGCTTTTTATATTTTAATAAGTTTTATATTTGCTGTAAGCTGCCCAGAGTCCCTTGGGAGTTGGGCGGCATAGAAATACAAATAAAAGTTAAAAGTTAAAAAAAGTATCACTTTATTTAACTAGGGAATCCGTTTGTCTTGGGATCCCACTGCTTTTTGGCCCACCTCTTGTCATTCTGTTTCTCTGTTTAGGTAAGGAAATACCTCTGAAATGATGATTCAACAGGGGCCGGGTTGTCCAAGTCTGTTTTAAAGTACTGGTCATTGTCAGAAAGTATGTTTATTTGGTAGAGACAAGTCACCAAAGGTGTTCTGCAACTAACCAAACTAGCAAACAAAGAATGAACAGAATTCTACTTGTAAACAACCTAGCCATAATAACAGCAAGACATCCAAAGACAGAGGCAGACGTAGAAAAAAGAGTTTAATGAAGCTGTTTTAATTTGTTGCAGAAATGCACAGAGTGAAGTAAATTGGCTCATCTTTGAATTATGTCAATTATGCAGAAGGTTTGATCTTGTATTTCCGTCCATTTCCATACAATCACCACCCTGTCATAATTATCGTGGCCTCATGTATGTATGCTAAATTTCTTTTGCCATATTATCAAACTGCATGGGTATGAAATCACACAAACATGCACACACACACACACACACACACACACGAACATTCCTCTGTTGATTTGGATTTATTTGAAAATGTCCCAGTTTCTTATTTATCACAAAACTTGTCTTTGCCTTTTATCTTTTCACTGGACAAGATAGCCACTAATGAGGTGACATATTCCATACACACTTCTGTTATGTTTCTTATTTACTGTCTCAGAAGTGTCTAAATTTTTAACCTCTCTAACATCACTTTAAATGAAGGAACCCTTGTCTCTTAGGAGTCCCTGTCATCTACATGGTTTTGACTTGAAAAACTATATGATCTATTTAGTTAAACTGTGGAGACTTTATTTAACCATTTCTATACTCTACCAAATACAGCTTTCTCAAGTACTCATGTTTTATTTTACTTTTATCTTATTCATTTTTCTGGAGTTGTAACCCACTCTCATGAACAGCACAACATCAAAGAGACAACATCATAACAATAAAAAAAAAAGCCAAATCCAATTAAGAACCAAAACCAAGAGATAACCATAAAGGTGAAAGATGAAATCTAAGAGAGGTATCCATAGAGAGTCACCTGGGACTGAAAGAACATTGAAATAAAGCATATTTAATTGGTTTGCATAATTTTCGCAAACTTGGTTCTCCATGCACTTCTGGGGTAAGTACCTTTCATAAAGAAAGCCATTCATGACTGAGACAGGGCTATTTGAAGAACTGTCTTTTCTCAGTTACAGCTACACAACCCACCAGAGCAGGGAGACAGGATATATTATGTATCCCCTCTCTTAAGAAGGTCCATCTAGTGCAGGGGTGTCAAACTGGCATCCCACAGGCCAGATGAGTCACACACAGGCCACGCCCACCCCAGCTCTGCAAAGGGGGAAAACGTCAGGATACATCATGTGACGGCAATGTGACACCACGAGTTTGACACCTGTCATCTAGTGGAACCGAGAAATGCCTTCTCTGTGGTGGTTTCCTCTTTGTGGAACACCATCTCTGTAGAGATAAGATTGGACGTCATTTTGACACTTTTTCTAAAAGCCCTTAAGACATGGTATGGACCCCCAGGGTGATATGGAGCCCATCAAGTGGTTAACTGATTGTTGCCACCAAGGAGTGGTTGGATAGGGATTTATTTGGTTTTGTATTGGGGTTTTATTTCTGTAAGTTCCCTGTGAGTGAGTTGGGCAGCCATATAAATTTTCTTAATAAATAATAAATAAATAAATTGTGTAAAAGGTCTGCCATCTGACATGTGTCCCACGAGAGGAGGGTACTGTAGAGGAGTATCGAGATAACCCTTGAATTAGGAATGCAAGTATAGTTAAGTAAGTATTGACTTAGTGCTGAGAAACAGGAGGGGATGAGAAAGAAGCTTAAGATTCCCCCACCTTGATATTCTTTGGTATAATAAGTGGAGTGAGAATCTCTGCCAGGCTTTCAAGATTCTGTTATTATACCCTGCTGTGATAAGGTAGAATTCCAGTAGCCCTTATGGAATCTCTTTCCTCTCATGGGCTGACAGGAGTTCCAGCAGGACGTCTCTCGAGGAATCCAACAGATAATCAGGTTCAATTTTAGCAAGGGGTTGACTATTATATCCCAGTATTGTGTCATTAAAGACTTTAAAGATACTTTAAGTCAGGACCAGAAACCTACTGACCACCAATACGGTGACTTTTCATTTTAGAGAAGCTTTTGTTCAATGTTTAAAGGGAGGGAGTGGAGAGGAGAAGAAGTTTGGAGAGAATAGAGATTGGAAGGTGAAGTTTGAAAGTTCTTTAAAGGTCTTCCTGTTACAGTTTTTGCATCCCTCACAAATCCAATTTCTCGATTCAAGAAGGGCCCATTTAGTATTTAGAGATTTGTGTGTGTACCAGTTAAATCCAAAGATAGCCCAAACCAATTGGTTTTATGGATAGATTTTAGTGTTCAGCAGCAACAGGAATCTATTCTGATATGACCGAGAGAAGAACGTGTTCTTTTCTATTTGCCCATCTGTCTCTCTGAAAATGTCCTTCTGAGATTGGCAATTTGCCATTTAAATTACCTTCTTAGACTCCAACTCCTATAGGAAAAATCCCATATGACCCGTGGGGTTATTAGGAAAGAAATATCTTATGGTTTATTGTAAAGCAAAATCTCAATCTACTGCAATGAAATAGAGTGCCCTCAACCAACCTCCCACCTCAATGCTACTTTGAAATATGAGCCCTTCACCCAAATAAAATAAAACATAGTTTTATTTCACTGCTGTTTAACAGTTAACAAAAGATTTGCACCTGTACAGCTGATATGAGCTGAAGCAAGTGTGTGTGTGTGTGTGTGTGTATGTGTGTGTGTGTGGTTACATGGGTGTGCGTGTGTTTTTCAATTCAAACAGTTGTAAATGCTTTGAGTAAAAACACTGAGGACTGCTAATGGATAGGTTTATTTTAAAGCATGCCATCTGCTATCAATCATAGAGAGGTATAGGAGGTTTGGCTGGGCTCCCTTCTTGTGAGGCTGATAAAGATAGGGCTGTGTACTCTCGGAACATTTAGTCCCCAGGAGAATAAAACATCAAACCTATTCAGCAGCTCCACTAACAATAATAAAAATGCCTCTGCCTAAAGGTGACATTCCAAATTTACGATTATTTGTGTCTATAAAGTGTATTATTTGGCTCCAGACTCATTCTGACTGTCTCACTACGAGAAGAATACATTAAGCTCTCCTGAAGTTAATGGAAATCCTATCCTTTTATGAAACTAACCACCAGTACCTGAGATATTCTAATTCCTGTACCATCCCCAGAAGAAGATCCTTCGTCTGATATTCCTCAGAAGGCGAAGGTCATCCACAAGTAGACAATGTACTGCATAACACTGTAGTTTTTACAAGTTATATCTCCCTTCCCCCCCCCAAGCATAACATGCAAATATGTTAATTCATGGAAATGATTAGAACTGAGGCCCTCAACTTCAAGATGACATTGACTATTTGAGAGAGAAAACATATATGGAGGAGATTTCTAGGGATTGTCAGAACATTACAGAAAGATGCAAGATCAAACCTTCCCTCTGATGGCCTAGAAAGACGAATCAGAGAATTAGAAAAATTAGAGGGGGCTGCATTGTACATTGTTACAATACAGATAGTCCTCAACCTATGAACATAATTGAGCCCAAAATTACTGTTGCTAAGCAAAACATTTGTTAAATGAATTTTGCCCCATTGTTTGATCTTTCTTGCCATAGGTGTTAAGTAAGTCACTGCAGTTGTTAAGTTAGTAACACAGTTGTAAAGCGAATCTGGCTTCCCAATAAGTGGTTCGGGAGCTGGATATCAAAAAAATTTCCTCTGGATCTGTATGCATCGGTCATAAGGAATAACCCAATTACATATCTTATATCCTGTGAGGATTGAAGAATGGAAATGTAAAATTAAACCTTCTTCATACCAGATCCTAAATTGGCATAAGTGAAGATTTTTCCTTCCACCTTATCAGTGATTTGACAGCCCTACAGAGGATGCCAAAACCCACTTATCCCTGTCTATGTTCCATGTGGCTGATGGCAAAGGTGCACACCATGTGCGCTGCCCCATATGCGTGCAACATCTGTACCCCGCCACTGCTTCTGCTGGCATGCAAATGATACATGGGGTGGGGGGTAAGACCCTATTAAATTGATGTGAGGCACATGGAGCACCTAAATATGCAAGTGCCTTTCAACAGCTTCTATGCGGCCATTAATTAGCTCTTAGTGATGTGGCAAGAGGTGAATTGCTAAGGGTAAGTGAGATTCTCTCAAAAGGAATCATTGTTGTGACATGTAGACAGATGGCAACCAGCTGAGAGTGGGGCAGGGGGGTAAGCACCAAAAATATCACAGAGGACAAAAACCTAGACCATATTGCAAAGTGGAGGTGAGAATCTTCAGAATCTATTTTCTGGACCTAGGAATTGTGTATATGTGTTTGTTCAAAGCAGATCTGGCTTATTTATTTATTTTTTAAAAAGTTGTTCTAAATAAATAGAAACTAGGATACAGGAATGCAAATAACTCCTGTAAGCCTGGTCTTAGCAAGCTTTGTGTGTGGCTCTTTCCAACTGAATCTCCTGGAAAGGAGACATAGACATTTCTAGAAAGAACGTCTAAACATCACAATTATTGTACCATTGACCTTCATTGTGTTCGCCAATATACACTCCCTTACCACTTTATACAATAAGAAAATAGCAGCAGTGATGTTTTGCTTCCCTCTGTTGCCATTCAATGTCTATTCTAAGTCAATATTTCCAACCTGGTTAATTTCCATATGTGTGGACTTTAATTTCCAGGATATTTACACACATCCGAAAGTTACTGAAGTTGGAAAACGCTCAGAGGTGGGTTCCTCCCGGTTCGCACCTGTTCTATAGAACCGGTAGTAAACCTGTGGTGATGTCACGGAGCTGGTTCTGTCGGTGCCGGTTCGTGGACACCGCCATCTTTTTTATTTATTTATTTATTTTATTTTTATTTTTTATTTTTTGGAATTTTTTTGCTGGTTTTTGCTTCTGTGCATGCGCAGAAGCCGAGTTTTCAGCACTGTGCATGTGCCACCATCTTGTTTTTGGCTTTTTGGGGGCTTTTTTTGCTTGTTTTGCTTCTGCGCATGCGCAGAAGCTGAGTTTTTGGCACTGCGCATGCACGGCCACGTGGCACAGGAGGAAGAGAACCGGCGGCGAGGTAAGTTAGAACCCACCCCTGAAAACGCTGGTCTTGATCTGATATTACATGTCTGCTTTATACATTTGCTACCATTGACCCGAGCAATTATTTGTTGCATTTCTCTCCAAATTGGGAGGGGGGAGGAAATTCCTTTAAATATTTGGCTCCATGGAGGACATTTCTGTGAATTTTTTGTGAGAGGTGTATGAAGTTCTCGCCACTATCTTAATTATGAGAGAAGTGAGGAGCATGTGTGTGAGAGCCCTAGGTTTTATGGCACATGCATTTTGTCAGCATCTCACAGCTCCCTTGTTGGCAACAGTTTTAGGAGAGATGAAAAGAAGTAAGGAGGTGTTCAAAACATCATGATTGAAGCTTCTCCCTTTTGTATGTACATGCAACCTTAAAGGAGAATATTTGTAGCTCAGGGTTAAAATTATGAGTCTTTGGTGCTCTCTGAGCTTGGTTCTTTTCTTGCAGATGTTTCATTACCAAACTAGGTAACATCATCAGGTAACATCTCATGATGTTACTAGTTTGGGTAATGAAACATCTACAAGAAAGCAACCAAGCTCAGAGACCACAAAGAATTCCTCTCACACAACCTTGACATGTGTATAAATAAGGCAGGGCTTCAGATTTGATATCATGACCATCATCTTCTTCTGTTGACTCCTCCCCCCCCAAAAAAACCCACTATCCTTGACTTCTTACTTTTAAATTACATCTCAAGGAAATATATCATGAATGAACTTTAACATTTTCCATTGAAAAGTAAATACAGTATTCCAGTGAGTTTATTGTTGGATGGAGAGATGTACAATAGAAAGGGGGTTGATGAAAACATCCTGTGAAGAATTTTTTGGGGGGAAAGCATTAAAGTGCCTAAAAACAGAGGGGAAAATGGAAACTTCTCTCACAGGGGGACAAAAGCATTTGGGAAATTGAACAAGATTTCCCGATGACATTTATTTTTTCACTGACTGTGCTACTTCTGTATTCTTAAGCATACTTACCTAACAACATGAATTTTAGTGTTCCTTCTGAATAAGGTGAACTTGCATATGGCTAACTCATATCACCCTTCTCCATCTTTTTTTTTTAATTCAGAGAAACTTTAAAGAAAAATAAATAGGAAAGGTACTATATTGGGTCAGTCATGCTCTCTCAGCCCAACTCACCTCACAGGATTGTTGTGTGGAAAATAGGAGGAGTGTGTTTGATTTGTCTGCCACCTTGAGTTATTTTTAAACAATAATAAAAGTGGGATACAAACAAACAAACAAACAAACAAACAGGAAATGGCTTAAGAACTTAATTTTGTCTATGAATGTAGGAGATCTAGGAGCATTTGTTTTTCTCTATGAATCAGGCTGGTATGGTTCGTTCAACAAACTATGATTAAAATAAATCATGTGGGAATCCTCCACTGAGTTAGGCTTGCATGCAAGGAGACTTCCCGTGGTCTTATATGTTCTACCCACAGCTCAACCACACAAAACAGACCACCAAGTCTGAAATTAAGCTGAATAGTTTACAGTTCCAGAAACAGTTCTGTCAAGGGATGCCTTCCCAGGTTACATATTTTCTTTCTGCCCAAAACCAAAGCAGAGCCTGGATAATGACATAGCACGGTATGTGGATAAATATACAATACACAACGAGAAGTTCTTTGTGCAGTCAAGACTGGGGAGAGAAGAAACAGTAGTCATCCCACCTCCTCCATCCTGATCCCACTCATTGTGGTGATAAATAATTGTTGCAGAAAATCTTTCTGTTTGCACAGAGAAGATGCCAGATTTTGTACAAGTCTGCATTATGTATGGAATGGATTCATCACTGTAGACAGTCATGGAAAACAATGGATATACCTAGAGAAATGTGTGCGTGTGTGCATGTATGAGAGTGAGAGAGAAGAAAGGAAAGAGGAGAGAAGAGAGAAGAGACAGAGACAACTACATGGATACCTGGATCAGCTGAGGAGAAGGAATTAATTTTCCAAATATACTTTTGGCTCCATAATTACTGCATTGTATACATTCCTGCTACTTAATTACATTTCATTCTACTTGCATTTGGGCAGGATCTGTGTGGGCAGCAGTGGTGGTGGGTCAACAGCAACTAAATCTGTCACAAATTTCCCCAGTAATTTCCTAATTTTTCTTACAGCAGTGTTATTTCCCAGCAAGGAGCCCCATTGCTGATGCTCTTGCTCTGAATCATTTTCTAAGCTTAATAACACCTTTGAAGTCCTGCTATTCTTCTTCTTGCTGTCGTTCTTGCTCTCCCTCTTCAAAATCTGTCCTTCAGACTGCTGAAATGCCAGTTGGAAGAAGAAGCCACTTCCTCCATATGCCTGCATGCCAAACTTCCTCTCATCATCATCATCATCATCATCATCATCATCATCATCATCATCATCATCAAAGTATATCTCCTCCTGACAGCAGGAAGTAAAATCAGCATAAAGAGATGAAGTTCAGGATACAGAAATCATGGACCATTGATGGCAGCTGAAGATTTGTCATAGAATTCAGTTTAATGCCAGGTAGAAAAATTACCCTGCATTTTTTTTATCCTGGGATTTTGATGAGAGATTATGTCTCTAGGAATAACTTCAAAGGTGAAAAGATTTTTGGAGGAATTCTCAGAGGTGGGATGTGGATCCTTTGTACATTTACCTCAAAATGTCCAGAGCATGTGTGTAGCTGCCTTGTCCTTCATTGTAAAGTCATGTAATAACACGAGTTGGAAGGGACCTGGAGGTCATCTATTCCAACCCCCTGCTCAAGCAGGAGACTTTATACCATTTCAGACAAGTGGCTGAAGTGTATGGAATTTAACAACTGGCCAATGTAAATGGATTCTCTGAGCCCTTACATCTTAAAGATAGATCCTGCAACATTGAAAAAATAAAAGTATGGCCGCGGTGGCGCAGTGGTTAGAATGCAATACTGCAGGCTACTTCTGCTGAATGCTGCCTGCCTGCCTGCAATTTGGCAGATCGAATCTCACCAGGCTCAAGGTTGACTCAGCCTTCCATGCTTCTGAGGTGGGTAAAATGAAGACCCAAACTGTTGGGGGTAATGTGCTGCCTCTGTAAACCGCTTAGAGAGGGCTGTAAAAGCACTGTGAAGCGGTATATAAGTCCAAGTGCTACTGCTATTGCTATTTACTCAATGGATTGAAGATTTGGTTACACTTGCTACCTATGAGCTGCTTGCCTCGGCTTTGTATGGATAAGCTTGCCTTTAAATTTCCCACACTTTCCTTTTATAACAATGTCTCCTGGATATATGTATAAGGGCCTCAAATCAAAAGTAAAGATTTTGCTTAAAATAGCCACATGACTTTATTAAGTACAAATCGAATTTTAAATACACAAAACCAGGTGGGACGTAGAGTTTAGTGGGCACCAAAGAAAATGCTAATTTGTGGGCACAATTTCAGGAATAAATAACTGAAAATGATATAATTTAAATGTGTTCTTTGAATCATCTCTCCATGAAATGTGATAATTTTGAATGTAGATTCACAAAACAAGCAGTAATGTATGTAAATAATAGGTTGTTGGGTGGTGAAGAGGGTGTGGGACCAATTTTGTTTAATATCTAGAAAGCAACCTACACCCCCACCCCCCCATGCACTAGAATAACATGCCTGCTTTTGCAAAGAAGCAGAAAGAGAACTTCAAATTGATACCCTTAGCAGAATTTTTTTTTACCTCAATGTTCTGCAAAATACATGCTGACAAAATATGTTTTTTGAGGGCAAGAAATACACATTCTCCTATTTCAAAAATGTGGCTTTGCAGAATTCTGGTTCACAAGAGGTATTCCTTGAGAAATGAGAAATCCTGAACTAACTCACCTGAAAAAAAAAATGGGAGGAGGGACAATATATGTAACATATGCATTAGTGTTCTGCAATCAGTGCAAAGTTTGACTCTCCTTTTACCTCTCTGAACATTTTTATTCCAGCCCTGACCTTCTTTGTTCCTCTAAATGAAAAAAAAAAAATCAAACAAAAGTGAAAAGAGGCCAAAGAGGAGTGAAACTTCTATGAAAACACAAGCCTGTATATTGGGTTTCATTTGGAAAGGACCTGAAAAAGAACTGCATGTATCACAGTACTTTAATCCAGATAAAGATGGCAGTGTTTTGTCTGGGTTTGGAAGCTAGGTAAAGTTAGGCCAACTCAAGAAGGAAAATCGTCTGGGAATTCCAAAGTTGTAGACTGGGAAATTGGAAAAAACATCCTGGAAGAAAATAGGAATTGGCTTCAGTTCAAAGGAGACCATACCTTTGAACTGAGAGCCGAGGTGGCGCAGTGGTTAGAGTGCAGTACTGCAGGCTACTTCAGCTGACTGCTAGCTGCAGTTCGGCTGTTCAAATCTCACCGGCTCAAGGTTGACTCAGCCTTCCATCCTTCTGAGGTGGGTAAAATGAGGACCCAGATTGTTGGGGGCAATATGCTGACTCTGTGAACCGCTTAGAGAGGGCTGTAAAAGCACTATGAAGCGGTATATAAGTCTAAGTGCTATTGCTATTGCTATTTTATGGTGTGACAATGCTCAGAATTCTGTTTTCACTTCTAAAAAAGAACAGGGAAAGCAGAACAATAGCATTCTGAGACAATTCCCATTAAGAAGATGACAACTTTAAGCTTTGATGCAGAGAAGTGGGACTGGCAGGGGCAGGATGCAGAGATAGACAGTTATGCCTAAGATAAAGGGAGTTGATCAGAAGTTGTGTGTGTGTGTGTGTGTGTGTGTGTGTGTGTGTGTTTGTGTGTGTGTGTGTGTTTTCCTCTTGTGTTCTCATAACACTAATGGAACAAGTTCTTCCCATGATACAGAATTAAACTGGAGGATTTATACTGGTGACCATCAGCTTGATAGCTTTAAAGGAGAATATAGCACATTGAATACTTGAGTCTCAATACTACCAGAAGCAAGGTGACTCCCAGAAGTTGCTGAGGAACATGAGTGATATACTTTCCACATAATGTTGCCCGACTAGCAAATTTCCCAGGGATATCTGATTAACTACTTGGGATCAGTATGTGAAACTAGATAAGGCCTTTGATCTAATCCAACATAATTCTTCTTATGTGCTTAACTGGTAAATCTATAGATTTATCATTTGTAATCTATTTCTCGGTAAAGATTCCGAGAGCTACATCACTTGAATAAAACAAATGAAAATCCTGATTATACCAGTCCTTGTCACAAATAAATAAATAATTTAATATAAGAATCCTGTATTTTACTTCTCTCTGTATCTCTGAACCTCCTCAGTTTTTTGTTATTAAAAGGCCCATTTTCAATATATTTCAAAACAGATGAGAAAAATAAAAAGTATACAGTGGAAGGGAATCCCTTTACCTTACCTCTTCTCCCCCCCCCCAATATAGGTAATAAATAACTTTACAAACAAGACAGTTTTGAATGGAGCATACAGTGTAAATAATTTAATAGAAAGAAATGCTGTAAGACAGAAATTCACCAGGGTAAGGACAATTGAGACCCAAATGCCATAAAAGATACATATGCTTATACGAATTGGCATGTGTTAGCTATTATGCCATCATTCATTTCCCACAGATTTCTTTTTTATCGGAAACTTTGAAAAAATAAATCCCTAAAGAACTGGCCGAGTCATTAAACCACCACAGGTTTCCTTTCCACATAGTTGGAAGCGGGCAATGAATATGTTTACGTTTCTTAGAAGCACCCATGGGTTGTTTTTCCGAATGTCGAAAGAAGCAGTTTGACTCTGTCCGAAGGTCAAGCAAAAGACAGCGCTGGGACCTTCTGGACTATGCAAGTTGCCATACCTTTTGCTACTCTTCTCATCGTTTTGGGTTTGCCTGTTGAATTGACACTGGACCGCAGCTTTCCTCTAACTAGGAACAGATGACATTTCACACCCTTCCATCCCAACCTGATATGAAGAGTGCCGGCAAGTGTTCTTGTTCCTTGGGCTGTTGCTCATAAGCAAAGTGCATTCCCATTTTCTGCTAGACAGAGAACGCTTCAATGATCAGCTTCGTTCTCTTTCCTAGCCAGCATAACAGGCCTATTTCATTATCGTGGTCACAGTTATGGAACGCTGACATTTTTGCCCATATTCTCTCTGAAAAGATGGGCATTTGAGCTTCTTCCACAGTTCTGGTGCAGGGAGTCATACAACATACAACCATTTGTTTAGTGACCATTCAAAGTTACAATGGCACCCCCCCCTTTTTTTTTGCACTTACAACCATTGCAGCATCGCTATGGTCACGTGATCAAAATTTGGATGCTTGGCAACTGGCATGTATTTATCATGGTTGCAAGTGTCCTGAGGTCATGTGATTACTTTTTGTGACCTTCTGACAAGGAAAGTCAATGGGGAAGCCAGATTCGCTAAATAACCATGCTATTAACTTAACAACTAGAGTGATTGACTTAACAACTGTGGAAAGAAAGGTTGTAAAATGGGGCAAAACTCACTTAACAATTATCTCACTTAGCACTTAGAAAATTTTGGGCTCAATTGTGGTTATAAGATGAGGACTACCTGTTCATGTGTGTTTAACAGAGTCACTTGATAGTGAGATGGGCAACATATCATCTTCTTTTAACGACCCCATAATCCCTTGCGGGGTGGAGTCTGGGCAACTGAATGGAGCTAGCAAAGTGTTTTAATGGCCGGATGCCCTTCCTGTCGCCAATGTGGAGTTTTGTTCAGCAGATATATTCTCAGTGTGCCCAGAGAGAGAAATATCTGCCTCTACCTAGGATCAAACTCACAGCCTCCTGATTGTGAGGCGAGAGCTCCACCTCTAGGCCACCGCACCACTCCTAATGAGATGGGCAGCATATAAATTTAATAAATACAAAGTTAATCAATCAATCAATCAATCAATCAATCAATTGAAAGTTCCTCCTGCATCTCTTTCCCAAGTCACTACCAGCTATCTTGCAGTTTTCAAATGCTGTTTCAGTTCTGAGTGATGCCATCAATGGATCTAGATATTTTCAGTAGTGTCTCACGAGGTTGCGTAGGCTGTGGGATTGCAGAAGGAATCAAAGCACTGTGAAGTGGTGGTTATATATTTAAGACTTTTGCCATTCTCCTTTGTGTTTTGTCTTCAGAGAAGCAGCCTTTTTAGGAACCAATGTTGAACCAGAATAAGAGAACCAATGGCAAAAACTTGTGTTACTCATTTAATTCAAATTCAAATTTTACAGATATTGCTGGTAGGTGGGGTTGCTTCTCAAGGTTGAAAAATCTCCCCTAAACCACAGATAAACACATGGAATCCCTCCCCAGACTATTGCCAGCAGTACTCACAACATCTGTGAGAGATGCATTCAAGATAAGGCACCACCCTATGTTTTTTTTCCCCCATAACTTTAGTAGTGTCAACAGAACTGTAACACATTCAATTTTTAAAAGGAACGGGATGATGAGCACAGTAAAAGATTTTGGAGACAAGAACACACAGAGGTATCCCTTGTCACTGACCATGTCTGTAAGAATTCTAGCAACTGAACTTCCAAAACATCTGGTAGCCACCAGTTTTAGGAGGCTGTTATAATTATTTCATATGTTGTTAGTTAATAGCAGCCTCTCCAAACTGGTGTCCTCCAGATGTTTGAGAAATTCCACTCCCATAATTCTCACCATCATAGCCAACGTCAAGGGATTCTGGGGGTTGTGGCCCTAACACATCTGGATGCCACTGGTGTGGGGAAGGGTGCTTTATAGTACAGTGTAACTAATGGCAGAACTACTTAGTTTTAACTAAAAATAAAAGAATCAGATGAACTCAGACTAAATGGTTTTGTTTGTTTGCTTGTTTTAAAAAAGGAGAGATAAGGCATGAATCGACTATTGGGAGTTTTAAATAATGACTTTCAAGAATGTAAACTGTGAAATCACAATGGCAATCAGCGATGGGAACATGATTGCAATGGTGGTAAACATAATGCAAGCAGAGAATTCATTCTTGGAACAACTTCAAAGGTACAAGCTGAGACAAAAAAAAAGAAGAAAACTTGATGAGGAAAACATATATTACAAGCATTAAGACCTGGACTAATTAACAGCTGAAAGAGAAATTATGCCCTAAAACTGAAAAGAAACAAATGTTAGCAATGTTTAAACATGCAAAATAGTAAAACCTTGATGCACAATCAAGTCCAGTATCTACATTTCAATTTTCCCTTAACTAATAATGCTGTTGGCTTGACTCTTGTTTTCAAGTCATTAAATCTTAGGTAACTAAAACCTGTTTGGACAAAACTAGTGTTATAAGCATGGGGGAGGGAACCTATTGATGGGGCTTTGGGGAAGAAGGAAGATCATTTGAGAAGCTGGAGGCCAGTTGGAAAGATCTAATAAGCCTTATTGGATCTGCAAACTGTAGATCCAGAGGCAGATTGCTATAGATCTAGTAGATCCAGAGGAAGATTGCTATAGATCCAGTAGATCCAGAGGAAGATTGCTTCCTCTCTTTCCTTCAAAAGTGTTCCAGAGTCTTATTCATTTTGAGCATTTCCTAGATCCTTGGGTATCATGGTCATGGTCAAGCATTGAAGACCTGGCTTTTCCGGCAAGCTTGGGGCCGTTGATCTCGCAATTTGCGGGAATGATATGTATGTATGTGACTGTTAACTGGTTTTCTTATATTTTATGATGTTTTTAAATGTATTTTCTATACCCTGTTGTAAGCCGCCCAGAGTCCTTCGGGAGTTGGGTGGCATAGAAATACAATTAATTAAATTAAATTAAATTAAATTAAATGAACATGAGTGTAGTTATGAACTAGGGCTTGAAAGCGAGTGAAATTTGGGAGAGCATATGACTTCAGCTGTCCCTAAACAAACTATACAGATAGTCCTTGCTTAGTGAAGACAATTTGGGACTTCACAATTCCCTCACTATATACTGCAGGTACTAAGCAAAACATCACCTGACTGTGATAGGTTTAAAACCTCACTTCCCCTCTGGTCATTAAGTGAAGCACTGTGGTTTTTAAATGAAATATCAAATGATGGCAACTTATCATTTTACTTCCACCTTCTCTGTAACTCTGCTTGTCACCAGCACCTGAATGATGATTATGCAACCACAGGACACTGCAACAGTCATAAATGCGAGTGTCAGTCACAAAGCTTTTTTTTTTTTTTGGCATCTTCATCACTTTGAACATTTGTTAATGAGGCATTCGTAAATGAGGACTTTCTGTATTTTCTTTAGATCTGTACTAAAGAAACCAGATTCCCTCCAATGTAATACGATAGCAGTTTTCCAGTATTTGAGGGGCTGCCACAAAGAAGAGGAGGTCAAATTATTCTCCAAAGCACCAGAGGGCAGGACAAGAAATAATGGATGGAAACTAATCAAAGAGAGAAGCAACCTGGAATTTAGGAGAAACTTCCTAACAGCGAGGACAATTAACCAGTGGAACAGCTTGGCTCCAGAAATCGTGGGCGCTCCAACACTGGAGGTTTTTAAGAAGAGACTGGACAGTCACTTGTCTGAGATAGTATAGGTCCGTGATGGCGAACCTATGGCATGCATGCCAGAGGTGGCACGCAGAGCCCTCTCTGTGGGCACGCGCACCATCGCCAGCTGCTCTTCTGGTTTCTGACACACATGATCTTCGTGCGTGCCAGAGCCCCGGAAACCCGAAGACCAGCTGGCCAGTGCACATGTACGCGCCGGCCACCTGGTCTTCAGGTTTCCAGGGCTCTGATGCGCGTTCCAGTTTGGGCACTCGGTGCTGAAAAGGTTCGCCATCACCGGTATAGGTTCTCCTGCTTAAGCAGGGGGCTGGACTAGAAGACCTCCAAGACCTCTATTCCCATTCCCATTCCCATTCCCATTCCCATTCCCATTCCATTCCATTCCATTCCATTCCATTCCATTCCATTCCATTCCATTCTATTCTATTCTATTCTATTCTATTCTATTCTATTCTATTCTTAGAACATCAGTTGCAGAGGACACCCCAAAAAACAGCCTTAGGCTAACAGGGTAAAAACCTAAGTAGCAACTCCACATACATGCTGTTTAGCATTATTATTACTGTAAAGAAAGATTACAACACTTTGAACTTTAAGTGGGAACTGGTGTAGGCCAGGTAGAAGCATATATAATTATGTATGCCATAGAGAACATTAATGAGTGGGGTTTTAAAAAAAATATTTTAATATTACTAATAAAACAAACTATTAATAGAGTACTAATAGAACTGGCTTTTTGTTTGTTTGCTGTTCTACAATTACATCTACTATGCAGATAGTTAGTTCTGTATTTCACCTCAAGCCTTTCCTGATCTGTCTTGATCTCCTTGAAAATTACTGCTGTAGGTGTTAATGATTTGAGCTTGTTCTACAGGAGAACCAAGTCAGGTTGACAAGTTCTTATCTCCAACGTTTCCCTGATGGTTGCAATTTTCCTTAAATGCAGCTGGAAAGCACCAGCTTGGAGTTGGCTTTCAGGCCAACATTCCTAAAGAAAGAAAACCAAGGAGGGGAAAAAACAACAACAACATTATTTCTTGGAAGATTTTGAAGCATCAACCTGAGGATGGGCAACCCTGATATGAAAAGTGACTTTCCGCATGTCTTATATGAGGGCTGTCAAACTCCTGGCCTGCGGGCCGGATGCGTCACGCACTGGCCACGCCCACACCTGGTTTAGCGAAGGGGGAAAAAGTCCCAATACGTCATGTGATGCCGCCGTGACGCCGTGAGTTTGACACCCCTGTCTTATATGCTTCACATCTTTGGCAGATTAACCCCAAGAAAAAATGGCAATGGGCAACCACTGTGTAATACTGCAAGCAGCATCTATCGCATTTACTGTATTGCTAAGCCCCATATTTTGAATGCTAAGACAAGCATATATTTGCATCCACACAATATTGGCACACATTTGTTCAACAAAAGAGAAGATCCATGAATTGATCCATATTTGAGAACCTTGTAATATAAAGCTATAAGGTTTTATTGAAGATTCACAACTATTAAATATTCTATGTAAATAATGGAATCCGAGCTTGGCCTATAAATAGGGATGAGAAATTCCTTTTCATGTAGTGATAGCTCTTTGCTTACTGGTAACATCCCACCTCTTGTAATTAGTCAGCAACAGTATCCAGCTGTTTTGATGAAATGAAGAAAATGGGAATATAGCTAACATCAGACTAGGTAATTTTTTCTCTTCCCACTGCTGCATCTGGTTTGCCAGACAGATTACCTCCTCCAGCTGTCTAAATGGGACTTCATTTTACTAAATATATTCCTCTAGGATATCTGACTCCAGATTTTGGCTAAAATTATACCATAAAGTTTATGACCATAGTTGTTTGCCTATTTATTCCTTGATAAAAATAATTTGGTTTGTTTGCTGCCCTAAATAAATGCTAGATGGCATAAATGCATTGCTACCAAATCCAAAGTATAATAGCTGGCTACTGTGGTTCAACTGTGAAGGACGTGCTCCCAAATAACATTAATAATGAAACAGAGATTCCAGGACTACACCTTACCAATTCAGTGAAAATTACAGAAAGTTAGCTGAAGGACCCCCAGTGGTTAGAATGCAGCATTGCCTAACTCTAAGTCTGCCCACTGCCAGGAGTTCAATCCTGACCAGCTCAAGATTGACTCAGCATTCCATCCTTCCAAGGTCAGTAAAATGAGGACCCAAATTATTGGGGGCAATATGCTGACTCTGTAAACTGCTTAGAGAGTACTATAAAAGCACTAGGAAGCGGTATATTAGTCTAAGTGCTATTGCTATTGAAGTTAAGCTTTGGAAACCACATAATGTGATACTGAATGACATTTCCATATAGGCCATCTTGTGTATTTTTATCAGAATTTGGACTGAAACCGGAAGTCAAAACCAGATTAAGAAGATAAATCTAGCCCTGCTTACCAAAAGGTTGGAAAAACTACCTGTTAATAAATAAATTTTTTTGCCAATGAGATAAAGGTCCTGACTTTAACTGAAGAATTGCAGTTCAGTATTCCACAGGAGGCATACTTTGATGGACATACACAATACAGGTAGTCTTTGACTTACAACCGTTCATTTAGTAACTGTTTGAAGTTACAATAGCACTGAAAAAAGTGACTTATGACCGTTTTCACACTTAGAACCATTTCAGCATCCCCACAGTCACATGTTCCACTGGTTCATTGTCCTCACTGTTAGGAAGTTTCTCCTTAATTCCAGGTTGTTTCTCTCCTTGATTAGTTTCCATTCATTGTTTCTTGTCTTGTCTTCTGGTGCTTTGGAAAAAAAATTGACCCCCTCCTCTTTGTGGCAGCCTCTCAAATACTGGAATACTGCTATCATGTCACCCCTAGTTCTTTTTCCCCCCTAGACTAGCCAAACCCACATCCCACAACTGTTCTTCATATGTTTTAGTCTCCAGGCCTTTAATCATATTAGTTGATCTTCTTTGCACTTGTTCCAAAGTCTCAACATCTTTTTTGTAATGTGGTGACCAAAACTGAATGCAGTACACCAGGTGTGATCTTACTAAGGCTTTATAAAGCGCTACTAATAGTTTACGTGATTTTGATTCTATGCCTCTGTTTATACAACCAAGGATTGTATTAGCTTTTTTGGCTGCTGCTGCACACTGCTGATTCATGTTTAAGTGATTGTCCACTAGGACTCCAAGGTCCCTCTCACAGTTACTGTTTTTGAGCCAGGTTTCACCTAATCTGTACTTGTACCTTTGGTTTTTCCTACCCAGGTATAAAACCTTCACTTAATAACTATGGCAAGAAAGAATGCAAAGTGGGGCAAAACTCATTTAACAACTGTCTTGCTTAGCAATGGAAATTTTGGGTTCAATTGCGGTCATATAGATCGAGAACTACCTGTATTTTAAAAGAGAAGAAAGTCAGGAAATAATTCACATTAACCTGCTTTAGCCTTCTGCATTTTCTTTCTAGTAGTAGTAGTAAAACATTTGACCTTCATCAAGAGAAACAATGAGTAAATGGAGCTCTTTAAAATAGATCATATGAATAACAAATAAGGTAAACACTTGCTAGGAATTGTGGGAGCAAATTCAGGACATCTGAAGAGCCTTTGCTTAGGAAGGTGGCAGTGTTAACACCATTGCCTAGATTCCTTAATGCATTTTCAATTCACAACAGAAGAGAAGTTTGCTCTTCCATTCTTATAGATCTATTTAAACTTTGTTTATTGAAAGAGACTTATGGAGTGAGAAATGAGAAACAGGGTAGGTCACCTCTTTCTTCCTCTCTTCCTAAATAAGATTAATATTAATCCCCCTGTCCAGGTGCTTGAATATCATATAGACATAAGATCATAGGTTACTATTTGGTAAAACATATGCACGTTTTGCACTCACATATTAGAATAATGTAAATAGCTTGCTATTTAAAATATATTTTCTCTATCTTTGTTTTTTGGGGCCATTATTATAGAAATTCTATGTCAGATGGTCAGTCACCTAATGGTACTTAATATGTACATCAATTATTTTGGTGGTTGAATAATAACATCTGTTTTGATTTTTTGGATCACAAAAGTGCATTTAATCTGCCTTCCTTTATTTGAACTTTTCACATCTGCTTAAACTTGGTTCCCACGAACAAAATCCCAGCTTTAAAAAAAAATATGAAGGAAGTATACCTGGGCTGCTGTTGTCCCAGTTCCAAAGATAACTTTTGAGGGCCCTGATAAAAACGTCAAAAAGAAATTTTATACAATGCCCAGACAAAACTTTCATGCATAAGAATATGATTGCATGTCTAGTTGATTCTTAGCCTTAAGACAATTGAGGAGGATTCAGATAAACAATAATGAGAAAACTGTAATTTAAACATTATTTTCAAGTCTGGATGTTTAAGAAATCTTCTTGCATGAATATCAATATTTTGGGGTTTGCTGATCCTCACCATCCCATCTATATTCAGCTTGCTCTACTTTTTAGCTCCCCCTTCCTTGAGAAACAATATGAAATCATTGCTTTGGAAAGAGAGAGGAGAATGCAGTCGAAATATATCCTATCATTGAGGAGAAATCATAGGATCAACATCCTGTATTTTAATATAGTTGCAACTCTTTGATCCATCAAATCAGGTAATTGATGTGGTGAAACACACACACACACACACACACACACACATACATATATACATATATACATACATACATACATACATACATACATACATACATACAGTATATACCCATGATGGTGAACCTATGGTACGCGTGCCACAGGTGGCATGCAGAGCCTTCTCTGCGGGCACACCAGCCGTCATCCCAGCCCAGCTCCACCGCGCATGCGCATGCACCTCCGACCGGCCAGCAGGTCTTCAGCTCTCTGCTGTGCATGCATGGGGGTGGGGCACATGTGGGGGACACACGCGCACATGTATGGGGGGCAGGGTGCATGTGTGGGGTGCTCGCATTGCATTTTGGGGGTGCGCAAGCGTGTATGCCCCCCTGCACCCCGTTTTTGGGTCTGGAAGGCCTCCTGCACCAACCTGGAAGCCAAAATGAGGCATGGGGGAGCCGTGCGTGGCCTCCCCGCGCCCCATTTTGGGCCTGGAAAGCCACCTGCAGCAACCTGGAAGTCAAAAATGGGCGCGAGGGCAGGGCACATGTGTGGGATGCGCGCACATGCCCGGGGGCGGGTGCATGCACAGGGTGGGGTGCATGCATGGGGGATGCTCACTTTGCATTTTGGGGATGTGTGCGCATTCGCACGCTTTGGGCACTCGGCACCAAAAAGGTTCGCCATCACTATATGTATACATATATACATATATACATATATACATGGTCCCATTCAAGATGTTGGCTGTCACCTTTAAAGCAGTAGAGGGCCTAGGGCCATGTTCCTTGTAGGACCACCTATCCCTGATGGTTTCTGTCTGTCCTACCATCTCAGAAAAGGTGCACATGATCTGGATACCATCAGTGAAGCCATATCATATTTGCAGGTGTATATGTGTTTGTCTCTGTGTCTGTATCTGTGCTTGTGTGTGTATCAGTGGTGGGTTGCTGCCGGTTCGGACCGGTTCTCCTGTACCGGTGGCGGAAATTTGCATCCGCTCACCGAGGCTTCTGTGCATGTGCAGAGGGTCATTTCTGCGACATGACGTAGGCGCTTGCGCTTCGTTCGTGCAAAACACACACTTCCGTTGCGATGCGAACCAGTAGGGAAGGTAAGTGGAACCAACCCCTGTACTGTATGTATGTATGTATGTGTTGTGTCCTAGCACGGCAAGTATGTATGTGTATATATATATATATGAATAGAATAGAATAGAATAGAATAGAATAGAATAGAATAGAATAGAATAGAATAGAATAGAATAGAATAGAATAGAATAGAATAGAATAGAATAGAATAGAATAGAATAGAATAGAATAACAGAGTTGGAAGGGACCTTGGAGGTCTTCTAGTCCAACCTCCTGCTTAGGCAGGAAACCCTACACCACTTCAGACAAATGGTTATCCAACATCTTCTTAAAAACTTCCAGTGTTGGAGCATTCAGAACTTCTGGAGGCAAGCTGTTCCACTGACTCCCTCCTCTTTGTGGCAACCCCTGAGATATTGGAACACTGCTATCATGTCTCCCCTAGTCCTTCTTTTCATTAAACTAGACATACCCAGTCAGGGGTGGGTTCTAACTTACTTCACTGCCGGTTCGCTTCCTCCCGTGCCGCGTGGCATGTGCAGTAAATTTTTTTAAAAAATAAATAAATAAATAAAGCCGAAAACAAGATGGCGACACATGTGCAATGCCGGAAACTCGGCTTCTGCGCATGCGCAGAAGAAAAAATAAATAATTAAAAAAAAAGATGGCGGCGCCCACGGACCGGCACGGACTGAACCGGATCAGTGACATCATCGTGACATCACCAGCGGGTCGCTACCGGTTCAGGCAAACCGGTCTGAACCAGTAGCAACCCACCTCTGTACCCAGTTCCTGCAACCGTTCTTCATATGTTTTAGCCTCCAGTCCCCTAATCATCTTTGTTGCTCTTCTCTGCACTCTTTCGAGAGTCTCAACATCCTTTTTACATCGTGGCGACCAAAACTGAATGCAGTACTCCAAGTGTGGCCTTACCAAGGCATTATAAAGTGGTATTAACACTTCACGTGATCTTGATTCTATCCCTCTGTTAATGCAGCCTAGAACTGTATTGGCTTTTTTGGCAGCTGCTGCACACTGCTGGCTCATATTTAAATGGTTGTCCACTAGCGCTCCAAGATCCCTCTCACAGTTACTACTGTTGAGCAAGGTACCACATATACTGTACCTGTGCATTTTATTTTTCTTGCCTAAATGTAGAACCTTACTTTTTTCTCCATTTAATTTCATTTTGTTAGATAGCGCCCAATGTTCAAGTCTGTCAAGATCCTTCTGTATCTTGAGCCTATCTTCTGGAG
>QLTV01002850.1:3292872-3333196 GCA_003457575.1 Thermophis baileyi | reverse complement strand
TATCTATCTACCTACCTACCTACCTACCTACCTATCTATCTATCTATCTATCTATCATCTCTACCGTACCGTAATGTATCATATATCATATCATATCATATCATATCATATCATATCATATCATATCATATCATATCATATCATATCATATCATATCATATCATCACATCACATATGTATGTATGTATGTATGTATGTATGTATGTATGTGCCGTTTGCCTCAGCCTTTGTCAAGGATGTGACACCACTATCTTTCTTTTTGTTCCCTTCTCTGGTTTGTTTTCTTTGAGAATATTGTTCTATCTTGTGATATTTCTTTTTTGTGGTTTTGTATTATTTTTTGTTCTTAAGTTTTCAGAAAATTGTAAACTGCCCAGAGTCTCTGGGAATCTGGCAGCATATACATTTAAGAAATCTCTATATTACTAAAGCTTTTGCCCATTTTTAATATTCTGAAAGAAAAAACTCACATGTATACTGTAGCCAAAAACATAACATATCCTACAATATTCATGTCCATGAATATCCTGGAAAGAGTATGTTACTTTTTCAAGAGCTGAATTCAGCTGAAGAGATGTTATTTTTAATGATAGTTTAAAACTGTGTTGTCTCATGTTTTTAACATTAAACTGGGAAATAATATTTTATTCATTTCAAAACTATTGATCCAGATCCCATATTATTAGTATTAATAGAACACCAATTGGTTTCAGAGAGCTTGTGACATGCAGAAAGAAGGGAGGGAAGGGGCAAACTACATATTTTTTTGCATCATCCACCCAAGGAACAAAATTAAGTCTTATTGATTTTAGTCCAGGAAATGAACATGTAAGCAAGCTTACAGTCTTGATAATCGAAGTGGTGAGGAAGTGTTTGAAATAAATAAATGAGTATTTCTAAGTGCTCTGAGGAGATTCAGATTTGTTAGGCACAATGTGACTGGAGCATATGTGCTAATGTATTTAGTTCCTTTCAGGAATGCCTTAAACCAAATTCAAATAGTTGTCGAGTTATGACTGCAATGGAACCTGCTCATCCGGGTCATAAAACACGAGGGTTGTAAAATAGGTTGGTCACATAACTGACCCAATTTTATGACCTTTTTGTGGCAGTCATTAAGCAACTCTGCAGCTGTTAAGCAAACTCCGCTGTCATTAACTGAGCCAATGGCTTGATATGGGCATGTTTTTGCTGAAAACTGGAAATAAATGCCGGGTTTGGGCAAAACCATTTAAAATGTGGTCATGGGACCATGGGATATTGCAAACAGCCATAAATGTGGCCCAGCTGCTGAAGCATTCGAAGTGTGGTCACATGACCATGGGGAAGGCCTGACCATTGGAAGTCCGGGTCATAAATACTCCCCCGGTAGATTGGTTAGAATGTCAAACAGTCACTAAGTGACCAATTGTAAGCTGAGGACTACCTGCAGCTGCTTGGAAAAGTTACAGACAGGTGCTATGTGCATATCCTTTCAAAGCCAGAACTTCATTCAGCCCTAAGATCTCCTTTTGAAGCACAGGCCACTTAACTTGATCAAGGAGAGATTCAACCTAGAAATAAGGAGGAACTTTCTGACAGTGAGAACAATCAACCAATGGAACAGCTTGCCCTCGGAAGTTGTGGGAACTTCATCACTCGAGACTTTCAAGAAGAGATTGGACTGCCGTTTCTCAGAAATGGTGTAGGGTCTCCTGCTTGAGCAGGGGGTTGGACTAGATGACCTACAAGGTCCCTTCCAACTCTGTTAATCTGTTAAATCTGTTAAACTGTGGCTTTGTCATATTTCATTTGCAGCCTTTTGGTGGAAGGCAAGGAACTACTGGTAGGAGAACCAGTATGGTGTAGTACAGGGGTGTCAAACTTGATTTCATTGAGGGCCATGTCAGGGTTGTGTTTGACCTCTGGGGGCAGGGTGGGCATGGCCAGCTCGACGTCACTCGTGTCAGGGGCGCCTGTGGCGGCCCGAACATTCTGCCAGCGAAAACAGGCTCCCAAGCTCCGTTTCAGCTGTGATGGCCTCCTGCAACCCTCTGCCAGCAAAAATGGAGCTCGGGAGTGCCGCCCACAGCCCTCCCGAGCTCCATTTTCATTGGCAGAGGCATTGCGGGCTGGTCCTTCACTGTTTCCAGGACGGCCCTGCAGGCCAGATCTAAGCACCCTGCAGATCTGGCCCCCGGGCCTTGAGTTTGACACCCCTGGTGTAGTGGATAAGGCACCAAGTTAGCAACTAGAGACTGTGAGTTCTAGTCCTACCGTCTTTAGGCCCAAAGCCAGCTGGGTGTCCTTGGGCCAGACATTCTCTCTCAATCCTGTGAAACACTGCAACCCACTTCAGAAAAAACCTGTCAAGAAAACAGCAGGGATTAGTCCAGGCAGTCACCACCAAAAAAAATCCCAACAAAATCCCAACCCCTGACCTGAAGGAAGACAAAAAAGTAAGAAAAAAGCAAAGCAGACCTAAGAGAGATCTTTAGTTTGGGCCCAGCAGGATGCTATCAGACATGCAACCGTAGATCACCAAGCTGAGTGTAGAATAGTAGCTCTATCTTTTGCAAAACTCTCTAATTTTTTTTTAAAAGCAGCCATTCTTGTGGGCCTTATTCTGGAGAGTGCGTCCTTAAAAAAATAAATTCTTAGCTTTAGCTATTCTGCACCAGAAATTAATCTCTACCAAAGCACGAGAATATATATAGAAGTGGGGTTTTTAAATTGAATTACCACAGAGCATAGGAAGTGTATCAGAGAGCATTTGAGTGAACTAGTTTCTCTTTTTTTGAAATAACCCTAATGGTGTACTGACTTGCATTCCTGGGGAGTGGGTGGTCCCCTTCCCGTGAGCTTTGTGTAAATGTTAAATGGAAAGCTAAATTTCTAAAAGAACAAAGCAAGAGGAAAGCTTTAATTTTCAGATGTCGTTGCTTTTGACGCTTTTGCAAGAGTCCCTTTGGTGTTGTCACTTCCAAATCACAGCCTAATGTGGCATACTGTGTTGCAGTGTTGGTGAAACAAAAGCTTTCTTTGAAAATATGTGTGTGAAAACATTGCAAACAAAACCAAGCTCCAGAGGCAGGATCGGATTGGCTCCTAGGAAGCCACCTGAGGTCCCCAGCAGAGCTCAACCAATCCCAGCCTTTCTTTCTGGCAATTTTATGGAATTGCCCACAACAAGGTAAGATACTTACAACAAAGAAAAGAATGTCTATTGCTTATTGGCATCTGTTTCTTTCTCTGCTCTACTTTATTGAAGTGACTACAGGGCATCGTATTTATAGGCCCTGCTTTTTTCAAGCAGCTCAAGATTATCTGTGAACTTTCTAATTATTAGGAGGTTTCTGCATTCGAAAAGGCGGCAGTATAATTTTTAGGAAGGTGCTTAAAAGTGTTGGATTAAGACTTCAGAGACCAAAGTTCAACCTTCAGCCATGGAGGTATTCCCCCCCCTTTTTTTTAAACCTTCATCTTCTTCATAGAGTCACTTTGAGGACAGAGCAGACAGTGCTAAGAACGTCACTTTGGAATCTGGAGGAAAAGAGATATCTAATAAATATATAGAATAGAATAACAGAGTTGGAAGGGACCTTGGAGGTCTTCTAGTCCAACCCCCTGCTTAAGCAGGAAACCCTATACCATTTCAGATAAGTAGTTGTCCAATCTCTTCTTAAAAACTTCCAGTGTTGGAGCATTTACAACTTCTGGAGGCAAGTTGTTCCACTGATTAATTGTTCTGTCAGGGAATTTCTCCTTAGTTCTAAGATGCTTCTCTCCTTGATTAGTTTCCACCCATTGCTTCTTGTCCTGCCCTCAGGTGCTTTGGAGAATAGCTTGACTTCCCTCTTCTTTGCGGCAGCCCCTGAGATATTGGAACACTGCTATCACGTCTCCCCTAGTCCTTCTTTTCATCAAACTAGACATACCCAGTTCCTGCAACCGTTCTTCATATGTTTTAGCCTCCAGTCCAGTAGTGGGTTCTAAAATCCTTTACTACCGGTTCGCGCGCGCGCAATCCTTCTGCGCATGCGCAGAAACATCCCGGGTGGGTGGGCGGAGCCTCCCGCCGCCGCTACCGGTTCTAAGAACCAGGCCGAACTGGGAGCAACCCACCGCTGCTCCAGTCCCCTAATCATCTTTGTTGCTCTATATAAATGAATATGCATTTAATATAAATGAATACTGACCACTGTAACGTTGAGAAAGGTGGTTTCAGACAGCTAAAGCTTCTCACCAAAGCTGAATCTAGTTTTGTTTGTTGTTTTGCAAGAGAAGTGTGTCTTACAAGCCAATCTTCTATAAAATATGGCCCCTCACCATTATAGCCGCCCAGAGTCCCTTGGGAGTTGGGCGGCATACAAATTTAATAAATAAATTTAATAAATAATTAGTTTGGCCCCTCTCTTTCTTTTGCCAGGTCCACCCAAGTGGGGGTAGATTTTCTGCTTCTCCGTCCCATCACTGATTATAAGCTTGGAGAGACCAGCTGGAAAAGCTACAGCAGGTCTTTGCAGCAGCCAGTAGTACTGGTGACTCTTGCCCTTTCTTGTAACCAGCATTCCTTTGACTACATCTGCTAAAATTTTCCACACCTGAGTGTTTTAAAAAACCTGTAGTTAGAAGACCGACCTGGGATGATCTTTAAAAAGAAGAAATCTTAGCAAAGCTAGATCTGGTTTGTACTTGGGTGGCAAATCACTAGGAGGTACCAAAATTATGCAATAAAGTGGCAAAATTTATAAAATGTCCCATCAAATTTACCCATCAAGAATTGAACGCGGTTTGAGGGAGTCTGTACCTTTTAATCTTTTACCTGAAATTCTCATCAAATGTTTCGGCATTTTAGAATGCCCAGGGCAGAATAAAATTGGGACCTGTTGGGATGAAAGACAGCTTAAGTCTTGGAATGAACTTTGATTTATATTCCTTGGATTAATATGTTTAATACCTTTGCTGGATTTTAACTTCCTTCCACTTTGTAGAGATGTCATTTGTTATATACAGTAGCTGTGGATAGATAGATAGATATAGATAGATAGATAGATAGATAGATAGATAGATAGATAGATAGATAGATAGATAGATAGATAGATAGATAGATAGATACAGAGATACATTATATATATAACAGATAGATAGATAGATAGATAGAATCTGTGTGTGTGTGTGTGTGTGTGTGTGTGTGTGTGTGTGTGTGTGTGTGTGTGTGTGTGTGTGTGTATGCTTCTAGGAGCACGAGGCTGAAGACACAAGCCTGATAATCAGCCTGAAGATGACGAATGAGACTTCGTCGAAACGTTGCAATGACATCTCCAACTTCACGCGGGAGAAAATCCGAATAACCACAGACCTTCATATATATATATATATATATATATATTGTGTGTGTGTGTGTGTAAATGTATCTCTGTACATATCTATCTATATGTGTGTGTGTGTGTATTGAAATCATAAATAATATAAATTACAAATGAAAAGAAAGATAATAGGGAAATGGTAGAAGGAAAAGAAGGGGAAAGAGAAGTGTGGGCTAAGAAGAAAAAAGAATAAAGAAAAATATAAATGTCTCACCTTTTTTCAATGCAGTAGTATAAAAATAATAACATGCAGTCTCAACAATTTACTCTTACATACTTAGTATGTAGCCATTTCTATAATATCAACATATCTAGTCAGTATTCCCAAAGTCAGAATTTCATTTTTTTTCTGTCTCGAGTATGAAGTCTAGAAGTGGTTTCCAAGTAGAAACAAGATTGCCTATATTCTTTAATTAGAACCATTAATTTGGCCATCTCTGCTAACTCTTTCAGTTTTTCCATCCATTCTTCAAGATGCCCATTTGTTATATTCAGGGCAAAAAAGGCCAAAGTTCTTGGACTATCCTGGGGCAGAGAAGTTCGTGCCAGCCTTTCTCTTCGCTGCTAAGAATTTTTATTAGTCTTCTTTAATTTTTGTTTTTTTGCATTCTTCAAACTCTTTTGATATTTCCTTTGAAAAGAAACCCACAAATGTGTTTTAAATTTTACCTTGAAGGAATTGGGATGGCACCTAAAACTGTCTCTTGAATGCCTGGTATTCCTTCTGCTGGACCACATGCATCATGGCCATTACAGCTTCCAAGATATTAAGTTTCAGTTATTTTTATTAGCTTTGCTTTATTTCAACACTCTTCCTAAATGTTAAACCACAGAATACTGTGTCTCCAATTCACAAGAAAAGCTTAGGCCAGTTTTTCCCAGCCTGGTGTATTTGAGGTATGGTGGGCATCAATTCTTATATATAGCCAACGGAGGGCACCAGATTAGGAAAAGCAGTTTTCAATTACATGTACTCCCCCAAAAAACAAAACTTTATAAATTTGCTAAACATCTTGTATTAATCACGACAGCATTGTGAAAAAGCCTCCCAAACAAGGCAAAAACATAGGCTAATAAGAATGAATCTCTTCCTTAGCAGATGATCAGACACAAATTTGAAATTAGAAAATATTTGTATGAAAATGCATGATGCTGTTATGATCCGAATACGCTTAAGTACAGCTTAGTTATAAATTCAATTTCTGACTCATTAAACCCATTTAGAAGAATGTACAAAAGCAATTATTAAAAAGTAGCAATAGGAGGCGTAGAAGATGGAACAACAATCCGAGCTGTCTGAAGAGGAATGAATAATAATGAAAGTTTTCCCTACAAATGAGACTGTCCTTCCTCAACGTGGTGACCCCAGATAACTAGCTCTGTGATTCTATCAGTGCAAAGAGATTCGATTAAAATCTAACATATTCCTCCCTGGATTGAATGTCACTACAAAGGTACATGTGATGGTGAATGGCCATGGAGGAACAGAATAATAAAGCAAACTTAGTGAAAGCTACTCTAGACAAATCATAACAAACACGCCTAGAATTCAGAGTCAATGTTTTTGTTTTATTCTCTGTGGCCAGAGAAGTGGGATCATGGAGCAAATAGTTAATGGTCATCCCCATTGAGCAGTAGCCAACAGGAAGGAGAATTCATGTTTTTACTAGTGGGTATGGCTACAAAAATATGGAAACAGATACAATGCTCTTGGCTGAAAGGGATCCAAACTATGCCAGAATATACTTGAAAACAGACAGCAAATGTTTTGCTGCATTTGGACGGGGTGGGGTGGGGTGGGGGAATTACATACTTCTGCATTTCTGGATAGAAATCGTATTTAATTTCTAGACCTATTTTTTTAAAGATATTTTTAGTTTTAAGCATTTGGGTCACCAATTTTCAAATGCTGTGAATGGAGAGCAGAGTGAGCAAAGACCCAGAGTAAGCCACATGACACATTCCCCAATCCTTTCATGATTCCTCAAACTATTAGGCTTCCTGTATCAGGGCAGGGCATATGGCAATATTGTATTGTATATATAGACAGTGGACTTTTCTGCACTTTCCCTCATTTGTGTCTCCCACATTTTTTCTCCAGCTCTTGCAAGGAACATTACTTTCATTTCAGCTCAACCTGCTAAATTCAGGCTGCTGAATACCACAAAATGGGGGCATATGTGGACCTCAGAGATTCTTTCTCTGAGAAACCTGCATAGTGATACGTATGCTAGATTTTAATAGATTCTCTTTGTGCTTATAGGATCACAGAGATGGAAATGATAATTGAGGCTATCAAATCTGTTCCATCTTCAGTGCTGGAATCCAAGTTAAAACATCCCTGGCAGATGGCTTTTCAACTCTGTTGAACAATGTTGAACACGTGGAACAAACCTCCACAGAAGGGTGTTGACAAAAAAAACTTCCCTTACCATTAAGAGGTTATTTTCTGAAATTGAACAAGCAGGTGTATGAAATCTAAGTCCAATAATTTATTTCAGACTGCATTGCTGAATAGGACTTTTTTCTGGATGATATTCTTTCATATATTTGAAGAGTGCTATCAATCCAGAGTTCTCACCCAAGTTACAAATGGCCAGGCTCAATTATCCCACATTGGATACATTATGCAAAGACTTAGCTCTCTTGAGAAGTATTGGGAAATGTTGAAGGAAAGGGAAAAAAAGAGAGAGATGACCGACAGCAAAAAGCCTTTTTTGTAGCTCAGGGTTACGAAATGAGGGGTCCTTGGTGCTCTCTGAGCTAAGTTGCTTTCTTGCAGACATTTCATTACCTAAACTGTTACATCATCAGTGCACATCAATGCATTGCGGATGTTACCTAGTTTGAGTAATGAAACATCTGCAAGAAAACAGCCAAGCTCAGAGAGCACCAAGAACTCCACAAAAGGTGATCTCAATTGCAGAAGCAATAGGTACCCCATTGGAAGTCCTGAAGGACCAGCCTGAGGAGAGGTCATCCTGAAGAAAATCTATCTACATGTTCCCTAAGCATCAACATCAACTTGCTGGCATATAATTTGCCATATCTCTCTTTTCTCCAAAATCCTCTCTCTCTCTTCTTTTAGACTTCAGTTTGATTCTTGAAGCTCTTCTTTGAGCCTATTTCAAATTATCTGGGGTTTTTCCCCCCTTGATGTATGTTGCCCAGAATTGAACACAGTACTTGAAATGGAATCTTAGCAACCAACAGTATGGAGCTGTTCCTGTAATTTAGAATCTATACTTTAACTGATAGAGCCACAACTTATATTTGCATTTGTTTGTTGTAGCCAGTGGTGGGATTCAAATAATTTAACAACCGGTTCGCCCAGGGTCAGGTTCGCTGACGTGGGAGGCATGGCCCAACATGACCCTTGGTGAACCGGTTGTTAAATTACACACACACACACACACTATCAAAGTGGATCCTGGGTACTGTGCTGCAATGGAGAAATGGGCAACGGAGCGGCTGGCACGAGGAGGAGGAGCATGGAGAAGAAAGAGGTAAAGTGGCCTTCTCCTTCCCTCGTGCTGGCCGGCTCCATTGCCTGTTTCTCCATTGCAGCACAGTGCAGCACCCAAGATCCACTTTGAAAGCAGAGGGTGGGTAACTGAACAACTGGTTCGTCCGAACTGGTGCGAACCGACTAAATCCCACCACTGGTTGTAACCATATCACACTGCTGACTCAAACTCAGATTGTGACCAGTTACAGTTCTAAGGCCCTATCTGCAAGCAGTGCTGCCAAGCCCAGTATCTCACCTTCTTATCTCAGTGCATTTGGTTCATTTTTCTCAAGTGAAGAACTGTGCAGTCAATTCTGTTAGAATTCATTCTATTATTTCCATCACGTTTCGCTTACCAATTTGATCATTTGGAATGTTGTTTCTGTCTTCTAAATGATTACTAACTGCATGTAATAGTAAGAGATGCAAGACCAGAATTTTTTTTTAATCTGGCAGCAACACAAAATTATATATTTTATGTATTTCTTAAACAAATTTGCACAGCATAGAAAATGAATTATGAATTGCTACATATACAGGAAAAAAAGGATGACTCTTCTTTGTGAAATCTATCTTGGAAACCAGATCCCCAGTAGCAAAGTGTTTGCCTTCATTGCAGAAGACTTCTAGTTGAACTCCTTGCAATCCTAGAAGCCACTAGTGAAACTATGGAGCTGGATGGAATATAAGGTACTCTCCTATACTTCTATCCTCTTTCCAAATCTGTGATTAAGAATAAATTCAAGGGATTCATCCAGTGAGCAATTGACCATCAACTGATTTGCCCATGTGAGGTTATCTAACTGTTCCTGTGACCATCTTCTCTGCCATTATAGTCAGCCTGGATGGTCCAAAGTGGCTAAGAGTAATTAATTTGGAATACAAAGGGGAAAAAAAAAAGCCTCAGTTAGAAACAAGTATGGGAGAGAAAGCTTTTTGATTCACAATAGATCAAGGAATAATTCCTCCTAATATTAAAAGTTGATATATGAGGGAGAACTGTGCATCAGACTGGCTTAACATATCAAAAGACATTTTATTCGGAAAATTGGTTGCAAAATTTTGCAGGTGTGCAAAAGTACCAGAGAAAAAGCACAGATGTTCCAACTTTAAAAGGCATTATTTAATTTGTTGTTAAATTATGCAGAATGCAGAGACATGAAACATCCAAAAATGAAGAAAGCATAACATTTTGCCATCTTAATTGTGAGTAAAATTCTCAGAAATGCTTCTTTGAGCATCACCAGGATTGGTCTACAACACCTTGCGGCCTGAGATAAAAGTCAGAATGGCCTTTCTCACAATTCCATGTGAAAAAAAGTTAGATTTTTGAATTTTACACTGATGCTGCTGATGAACCAGAAGGTTAGTTGAATGGGTGTGGGACCGACAGAATTATGCACATGGGTATGATTGTTCACCTGGTCATAGCCATCTCAAGCAGCTGCATCAGGCTGTCTAATGTTGGGAAGGGACCCTACTACTATCTTTCCTCTTTGTGCAGCTGTTATACAAACCAAAGCTGGTGTGTAATGGGGCACAATGCATTGCTGACTTCCTTTTCCTTGGAACCTTTTCATTGTCATGTATTGGCCTCGGAGACGATTGTCGTTGTGCAGCTCTGCTCTCCCAGAAATAATTTCTGATTATTCTGCAGCTTAGAGTTCTATAGGGTCTATAGGACATTCCCCAAACACAACAAATAAAGTATAGTACTGATTTTCCCAGGAAATGAATGTGTTAAGCTTTATATTGACTGAACATACTTTGAAAATTAGAGGGTGAAGCTGAAAACCCAGACTTTACATTCATTGGTGATGCCATTGTCTTCACTCAGTATGGTCCTCAGCTTAATAACACACCGGACTTAACAAATGTTGATAAAAAAGACAAAAAAACATTGGATAGTGGAAGTGGCAGCACTTGGGGACAGCAGACTAGAAGAGGAGGAACTGGAAAAGATAATAAAACACAAAGACCTGCAAATAGAAGTAGAACAACTGTTGCAAAAGAAAGCCAAGGTACCGTAGTACCAATAGCAATAGATGCCTTGGGTGCAATTCCAAAACATCTGGAGCACCACTTGAACACCATCGGCATTGACAAATTCACCATTAGTCAATTGCAAAAGGCAGCTTTACTCCGAACAGCTTACATCCTGCAATGATACTTCTAACACCATCAAACATCAACATCTGCCTACCTTAGGTCCTTGGGAAGAACTCAATAAGTAGATAAAAATGCCAAATCCAGTCTAAATATCTGGCTGACTGCGTGACAAACTATAAAAAAATAATACAGTCCCCAGCTAACAACATCAAAAAGTACTATCTCCAGACATTATAAAAACACCAAATCCTAAAATACATGATGATTTGTGTTGCATCTATCTTGCTGAGAGGACAATTAGAATCTCAGGGTCTTCTTACATACATATAGATATACCTGTCTACTGCATGCCAAAGCCTGCTGTGGAATCTGACTCGGTAAGTCCCCAAAATTGTAATCATAGTGTGAAATCTCTGAAAACGACTAAGCAATTGACTGTTCAGTTTATTAATCAAAGTTTACCTGCTTCCTATTAAGCGAAGACAAATTAAGCCCGCTACAAAGGTACTCACAAAACATCTGCTACCAAAATCAGGAATAATGATAAACAAACTTGAGTTCCCTTTGTGGCTGATTTTTCATCCAGCTGCACTTAATTACAACAGAGCTATCAAAGAAGGCTCCCCATTAGTAGTTAATTCAGAAAGACTTCAGAAGAAAATCCCAGGGCTTCCCATGATATCTGTCCAGGAGCTTTTTGGATCTGGGCAAACAGATGAGCTGCAATGCATTACATGGTTATATAATCAGCTCCCATTTTGCTTCAGTAGCAAGAGATCAGCAATCTTGTTATATTGGGGAGGTAACTGTTCATATTACAAATGCTCAAATATGTCTACTAGAGTGGGTCTATTTGTTTATTCACATTCAGAAAGTATTTTGAGAATACAATCGGAGGCAAAATACATTTTTAAATTATATTCATGGGAACAATAGATGGGATGCAGTATCCAAGGAACATTTTGATCATTTGATCCAGTATAAGTAACAATAATGTAAAAATGACAGTTTGGTTTGGTTTTTGGTTGGGTTTGGGGTTTGGGGGGGGGGTTGGTTTGGTTTGGTTTGGTTTGGTTTGGTTTGGTTTGGTTTGGTTTGGTTTGGTTTGGTTTGGTTTGGTTTGGTTGTCATCCTTCCTCTGTCTTGAGAGGATATATTATTCCTGAGAAATCTGAAGTGCAGGAAGTCTGGGAGAATAGATGAAGCTGGAAAAGGTATAGGTAGGTAGGTAGGTAGGTAGGTAGGGGGAGAGAGAAGGGGAGAGGGGGAAAGGGAGAGAGAGAGAGAGAGAGAGAAAGAGAGAGAGAGAGAGAGAGAGAGAGAGAGAGAGAGAGAGAGAGAGAGAGAACTTTATATTGTAATTCAGCAAAGTGCAAATCCATTTCTTCTGGGAAACTTTTATCGGATTTTTTTTCTCCTTTGAAAAAAAGAAGACAAAGCAAATTTTTGAAATGTCTTTGTGTGTGTGTGTACGCACGTGTGCATGTGTGTGTGTGTGTGTGTGTGTGTGTATCAGCACAGCACTAGATGAGAAACATCCAGCAGAAATCTTTTTTTTTTATTTTGTCTGTTTCCAAAACAGGGGTTCTCACTCTCTTGATATTCCAGGAAATATAGAGCAATGCTGTTATTGTATCCATATGATCCTAAGCTGTAGCTATTTAAATTGAATAACACCAATGAGTCTCATCCTGCTGTTTATAAAAGCTGGGTTATTACATCTGATGCATACCTGCTCTGGAGATAAAGACAGCATATCAAGGCATGGTGTTCCCCGCCCTTCCTTTCCTTTTCTTTTTGTTTATATAAACATGCATCAAATCTCTATGTAATGAGGTGAACATGTGGTATTAATTCTGCCCTTGGATCATGGATCAAATAATGTTGCCAATATCTATTCGGTTCATGATAAGAATATCCAAAGTAGTTTCAGGGAATCCTTCTCCCTGGTTGTTTGTGCATCCGGTATTACTCTTTGGTGCAAGCTGATGTATGGATTCCTCAATAGCAAATGAAATAAATGGTTTCTCTATGCAGCTGAGATGAATCTGGTGCCATATTTCAAAGAAATCTTTATGGGCTGCAAAGATAAATAAATACTTTTAGATCTGTGTAAAAACCGATATTGATGCTATGACCTGGACTACAGGTTTTGCCCTATTTTAAGACCTTTCTTGCCCAGTTATTAAGTGAATCACTGCAGTAGTTAAATTAGTAACATGTTTGTCAAGTGAATCTGGCTTCCCCATTGACTTTGCTTGTTCAGAAGGTCACAAAAGGTGATCCATATGAGCCCGGGACACTGAAACAGTCATAAATGCATGCCAGTTGCCAAGCATCAAATTTTGATCACGTGACCATGGGGATTGCAACCATCATAAGTGTGAAAAATAAACATAAGTCACTCTTTTCAGTGCCATTGTACCTTCAAACAGACACTAACAAAACGTTGTAATTTGAGGACTACTTGTATCTCCGCATGGCTTTGTATTTCTGTAGTCTTATATAGATAGTCGTGTTTATGAAATATAGTACACTGTTCTTTTAAGACAGTGATATGAACATCGCCTTGCAGAAATCACGATCGTCGCGTTAATAGTTTCAGGTGAAAGAATCGCCATTTGGGACCCCTGCTGACCACTCTTTTACCACACTTGCTTCTTTGCCTAAGAGCAAATAAGAGTTGGAAAACAAAATGTCATATTTCAGTTTCAAGTGAGTATAGGGACAGGAGATAATTGCCAAATGTTCTCTTGATTCCCCTTGCCACTTAAATGACAGTTGCAGGGTCAAACGAAGGAACACAAGAAACACATGGTCACAAGGCAATTTGCAGGTGTGGCGTGGGTAGCCAGGAAGAGAAATTAACTCCTACTCTTATGTCACTTCCAGCTTTCGAGGCTCATAGCTACAATAAAAATTAAAAACAAAATGACAATGCATGAAAATAAGGCACAATAAGGGAAAAGGGAGCAGAATATACTTTGCAAATTTCGAAGTAATAAAATAGCAAGTGTTCCCCCCTCCCCTTTGAGCTTAAGGCTCAGAACAAATTATTTTCTCAGCACTCCAATCAGCCTTGATAGGTTCTAGTTATCCAAACCATCCTTCTTCTTAGGCCTCTGTACACCTTTTGAAAGAAAACTAGAATGCATTTCGAGCATTTATTTCCAAATTATTAAGACAACAGCTTTTGGGCCTCCATTCCCTCTACAGCTGATGCCTCTTCCACAGCTTCTAAAACTTTTTTTAAAGAATGTTCACAGCTTCTTTACCTTGGATAGTTAGTGAAAATTTTGCCACTTTCATTCTTCAACCAGATACGTACTTGGCCCTTATATGCCTTGTCAATATTTCCCACTGTTTATCGCAACTAGACTTAAGCATGTGCAGCTCAAACAAAGTAAGCATATCCTTTCTTTACATATTCTCCCTTCTGTGTTATTTATCTTAAATTTGTTTCCATGCTCTTGGTAGTCGGTATTATAAATATTGTCTGATTCTATAGATAAGTACTAATAGAAATCGATGCAGGGCATACTGGAAAGTTATTTCACACAGCAGGTTAACCAACTTAGAGCTTGGGGGAGGAGGGGAATCTCATTTGCACTCTGAAATTCCTTTTGTAAAACAAGAATCCCAACCACATTGCCCAAACATCCCCTGTCATTTTCAAATGGCTGGGTGGAATTCTTAATCCCCAGGAGCAAATAACTTCTCTTGTCTTTACCTTTTCTGCACCCACTGTCTTTATATTTTCGTACACTGACACTTGGGAAAGAGCTCCTTAGAAATAGTTTCTGGTGATACAGTAGTAAAACTGTGATGTCTAGAAGAATCTCATTGTACTTAAGAGCCGAGGTGATGCAGTGGTTAGAGTGCAGCACTGCAGGCTACTTCAGCTGACTGCTAGCTGCAGTTCGGCGGTTCAAATCTCACCGGCTCAAGGTTGACTCAGCCTTCCATCCTTCTGAGGTGGGTAAAATGAGGACCCAGATTGTTGGGGGCAATATGCTAACTCTGTAAACCGCTTAGAGAGGGCTGTAAAGCACTATAAAGCGGTATATAAGTCTAACTGCTATTGCTATTGCTATTGTGGCAAGCTAGGGACTATGCACCAAGGAGAATTTGAGAATTCATTCATTCCCTGATTCCTTTGTGCTGATCTGAGGCAAACAGTAGAAATACTTGAAAGCTCCCTGTCACCTCATTCATCTATCTATCAGAGCAAGGTGACTCCATTCTTTATACTAGTAGTTGACAATGTTGTATGGTCTCTCAGAAAAATCCTATCCTTACCTTCTCTCTGAACCTCCCACCGTGGCTCCACTCCATAGCTAGAAGTTTGTCACTTTCTGCTTTAAATGCAGTGTTCCTTTGATTCTTGAGAATGGGAGAATGAGGGTGTAAATGTTAGTTAACTCCAGAGAGTGTGTTGTGATATAAAGCAGCTTTTGAATAACAGCTGTTGGCAGCTCACTGTTAGCTTCTGATTTGAAGCGCGCGCTCTCTCTCTCTCTCTCTGCTCATGAGGAAAAAAAATTGCTATTGATTTCCACAAAGTTTACAAAGAGGCTGGGCTCGGTGTTAATTAATGAGTGTGCTATGTACCTTACGTGTCAAAACAGAGTTCAACTTTAATTAAATGTTTGTCAAAATTATTTGAAATTCTAAGAGGAAAGGCATCAGAGAGCAGTAAGGTGAGCTGGTGGATTATTAGAATCTCTCAAGAGCTCTTAGAGACTCTTTATCATCGCTGTGCTCTCCCCTTCCCACGAACGACTGAAGCACTTTCTTTCTCCTTCGGAAACAAAGTGTGTCCTCTTGACATGCTCAAACTATGAAAGAGGCAGTATTTATAAGCACCTGACGGCATTTCCAGGAGTTGACACTGACTTTTAATCAACAGAGCGGCAACTGAAAGAGCTGGTTGGATGTTAGGCTTAAAAAGGGGATATTAGAAGTGCTTTGATTGTATGTCTACAAAGATGTATAATTAAAAAGTATAAATCAAAAGGTTGCTTGTTATTTTGCACTTGAATTTAGTTACTTCAAACACACTTCTGGCTCTGTTGTGTGCGCTGCTCAATGTGCAAGGCTGTGTGTTTAGAATTAAATTTGCTGTAAGCCATTTTAGATTTTAATGAAAATAATTATAGTTTGGGTAATATGAAGTGTGACTCAAGAATAACCCCTGCTGCTTCTTCCCCAGAATTAGCAGTGATATAAATTATCATGATTTATTGAGGGTTATTCTTGTATGTTTATAGCAGATCTTAGTGATGGAGGAGATTCTAAGGCTAGCAATAGGCATGTGAACACACTGAATTAGACACATACAAACACAATTTCTCAGCATTTCAACAATATTTCTTAACTTGGATCGCTTAGGTAATTCTCCTTTGGTTTAATAAAATGTGATTTTGTAAAGATGTGTTGTTTTGCTTGCGTTTTGACAGCTTGCTTTAATTTATATCATATAACGAATAGATTTATTTCTGCTTTTAAAACTCCAGCACTATTCCTTTCTAATGACACCATGGATCCTACTGTAGAGTCTCTTAATTCTCTGTGTGTGTGTGTGTATACTGTATACACACTGTACATACTGCATATATACAGTACACACAAACACACATAGGGTTTGGAACTATATGTATTAATTGCATGTTATATTTTGAGAAAGCAAAGATTCCATCGGTTTTGAAATTCTACCACAGGGTTGAGGGCAAACCCTACTTTTGAAAGAAAAGCGGGTGGCAGGGCACCCATCCTAGTTTTTTTCTTGAAAAGTAAGTATATACCTTTCCTGTTCCTGAATTTTTTGTGGAGTTCATTTCAATAGGAATGATAGACATTAAACCAGTAATGGAGTCAAGCTGGAATGAGACAGAGAATTACAGAAGGGTTTCCATCAATAATATAAGTGTTTAATTCCCATTTCCTTAATTATCTTTCATAGAAAATAACCATAATTTGACCTATTGTTATATGGTGGTCCTTTGGACTCAAAGAAATGCTGTTGTGCAGTTCATTTGTGGGCACAGAGGAGGCTCTGCAGTCCCAATCTGGAAGCACAGAGCCTAGCACAATGGGGACACTGGAAGCCCATTGTTGTGATAACTGTGGGTGTTGTTCTGTGACACCATTCATGGTTTTCTAACTGTTCCTGCACACAATGGCAACCAATAACACCATTTGTTGGTTTATTTCTATAGCTGTAAGCAATGAAAATCCATAGTTTTGTGAGGAAGGAGACATGGCTTTGGTAGACTGTCAAAGATGCATTCTTTTTCTTTGTATTGTTTCCATGCTTTAGATAAAAATTCACTGGGCCACCAAAAACATCTTCATTTCAACACAAGCCAACTCTAGCCTTTTGTCCTTGACTTGAATAAGTCAATTTAAAAAGTATGAATATATTCATCGGGATGAGAAGAAGAGAAGAACAGCCCACTCATACATCATGCAAAAACTGTAAATCTTTAAAAAGAGAAGCAGTACAGGGATGCAGATTTAGATTAAACATATTGTATCTGCTTATATTTTAATGTTCTCTGATCAACATTTGGAAGTAACTGCTGAGAGTTTAAATGTAAACCTGAAGGACTTAACCTGCAACTAATGGCTGCAAATAAGGTCCAGTTCTCCTCAGCTTACCATATTATCAAACTCTCATGACAAAATGGTTAATTTTAATCTCCCCCCTCTTTTTTTTTCTTTTTTCCTATCAAAAATAAGAGTGGGCTTATGAGGAAGATTCTTCTGGGAGGCAAGCTACTCCATTTTTTGACCCTTAAGAAATTGCCCTCCAGAAATCCAGCTTTCCTACTACAGTATATGTTCAGCGGATAATATGACTCCCTCAGCTGAACTTGTAACAGGTGGCAAGCTTCAAGCTGACAGTTTAAAATAATGAAGAGGTGAAGTACTTTTAGAGTCAGTTACCATTTGAATGGAGGAGGAGAAGAACTGGAGGTTCAGGATGAGGTATAACAACTTAGGAGGAAGCAAATATTTCATCCTGAGATAAACTGCTGGAGGAAAACTGATGATCAGAACCCATACCTTAGTCTAAAGATGTAATAAAGGCTTAAGAAGACAGCTGAGCCCAGCATCCAAAGGTTTCACTGGGAAGTTGAACCAGAATAAATTTAAATTTGCATAAAAAGGGCTTGCAACATTTCTGTATCTTAAGAGCCAGAAGATAGACAAATAAATGGATGGATAAACTGATGGTAACTATGTTGTTTCTTCATAGGACACAATGCAATCTACTTTGAACAAACTAATGATCTTTTTTAAATACCTGCTTAAAGTCAATAGGCCTGTTTAAGCAGCATGAAAAGTGTAATGTTTGCAATTATTTCTAAAAGAATTGCCCAGTGCTTGGACTAGTCCAATATATTGAATTCTCCTTATCTTAGAAATGGAATTATACACATACTAGACCATCTACATCTACTAAAGACCATCCACAAGGGGATAGCAATATAAATACTGTTAATACAAATTGTCCTTCTCTTTTACAGCTTTAGTATTCTGCTGCTCGAGTTATTTTAACATATTAAACAGCTATTTATTGTCTATTTTACCACTCTCTGCTTTGTCTTTCTGCTCTAGTCAAATTGTTCCCACAGGTGAATAAAGGAAAAAGCTTTACAATGGAAAAGCGGTAATGGGTTTTTATTTGCTGAAATTTGGGGTGTTCAGATCTCATATGGACAAAGAATCCAAAGTTGCAAACAGAATAATCCAGGCTGACAAAGCCTGAATATCATAAAAGTGGAAAATTTCCAATTTTGATTAAAAGAAACTAGATAAATAATGTTAAAACCGGGTGAGCTGCTCTATCTCTGGACAGTTTCTCTAGCTCCATTCTGGCTACTTATTATTGTCTATTCCAGGGGTGGGTTCCTCCCGGTTCGGACCGGTTTGCCCGAACTGGTAGTGACCCACTGGTGATGTCATGATGACGTCACCGATCCGGTTCAGTCGGTGCCGATCCGTGGGCACCGCCATCTTTTTTTTATTTTTTTATTTATTTTTTTAAAAAAATTTCTTCTGAGCATGCGCAGAAGCCGAGTTCCAGCACTGTGCATGCAGTCACCATCTTGTTTTTGGCTTTTTTTCCGGATTTTTCATTACTGCGCATGCACGCACACGTGAGGCGCGCCCACACAGCGCGCCCACGCGGCACAGGAGGTAGCGAACCAGCAGCGAGGTAAGTTGGAACCAACCCCTGGTCTATTCTATGGCATATCTGCACATGCCATTTAAGTTGCTTTTCTCTTGTGCCCTGCCAACTTGACTCTAAACCAGTTTAGGAAAATCCTGTCCAGACTAAGACACTTTGGCTGCAGCTAGCACGTTTGTTTAGTCCAGACTGCAGGCTATGGTGTCCTCCTATTGGACAATTGCCCTGCTTCTGGGACTGCCAACTTTGTTCCAGGAAAACAATAGCCCATCCGCTTTCCTTTCTGGGGATGGGACTTCCTGGACATATAAACCTTTAAATGTGTGTGTGTTATATATGGGCTAATAGATAGCTTCTGCCTCAGGTGAGTGGAAACAATAAAGCAATAAAGCTCTGGACTAAATAAAGTCTGAGAAGAACACTGTCTACCACAAAAAGGTTTTCAGGCTTTGAACTGGCAGGTTACTCTTTTAGCTGCTGTGTTATTTCTTTAGTGCTGGTAAGGGGAAATCTTTAAAAAAAAAAAAAAACTATCAGAGTGTTTGATAAGCATTGCCCCAGTTGAATACATGGTTTTTCCTTTGCAAAAATAATTGACCTGTTGAGGTTAGCCTGCAGCAAAGCGAAGGGCTTTAACCCAAACAGACAATGTTCAAGCCAACATATGCCGGAAATGTATACTGTACTTTTGAAGTGGAGCAGAAAAACACTCATGGAGGTTGCTTTGAGGGTGATTGGAAGATCGATAGAGGGTAACACACTCTATTATGACCCTCCATAAACAGTTTCCAGACAGTTCTGATAACAGGATAAGCCCTAAATCCAGACCTGCCTTTAGAGGCTTGTGGAGTCTCAAGCAGAAGTGTTTCTCATCATCTGCCACCTGATCCTTTTGAGATGAGACTTCAGAAATTGAACGCTAAGTGAGGATCTTATCGGCTGTGTGCTCTGTCACTGAACTATGGTCTGGTGATTATTGGTAAAGTTGTTCCATAACAAATATCTATGGAGATTCTCAGTCATCCAGGTCATAGTTGTCCCAAAGGGGCTTTTTTCAAGAGGCAACTGGACTTTCTTGTTTTTCTTTGAAGACATTTCGCTTCTCATCCAAGAAGCTTCTTCAGCTCTCTGTACTTTGTTCCATAACACCATCAGTTTATAATACTTTGAACATTAGAAATTAAGCAATTTTTACAAGAGTGCTATGAAAATCATTGAACAACACCTATGCATCAAAGTCAGGGGAGCAAAATCTAGGGACTGGAGCTAATTTCTCTAACCCCAGTGTGTGTGGGGGGGGGTCAATTTTGAATAATCCTAAGGAGCGAATGGGTCTCGTAATACTTGCAGTTGTTTAAGAAACCCATGGTACTTTATGGAATCCATTAAACTCATACATCCTCCTTCCAGAATGGGTTCTAACCCCTCCCATTTTCGCACTATGATCGGTGTGATCCTTGGGCAGATATATATTGTGCATCTATGATATCAAGGGAGATGTCACACAAGTTTTAGACCTGGGCCAATACTCTTCAACATTTTGATTAATGGCACGGGCAGTAAAGTAGATGAAATCCTTAGCAAATTTGCAAAAGACCTAAACATGGAATAGATGTTTGTTATACGATAACAGAGAAAAATAAATAAAATTGATCTCAATAAATCAAGTAATTAGAAGGGCCAAGAGTAACAGGTTTAAGAGATAAGCACAAAGATCCCTCCCTTAGGGAAAAAAAAATACATTGAATAAACAGGTTGAAAATCTTTTGGGTTGGCAAAGGTACAGATTAAAAGGATCTTAGAATTATGATCAATTACAGTCTAAATTTGAGTTAGAAGGTGATATAGTTTCTGAAAAGGCAAATGCCATTTTAGGTTGCATCCAAACAAGTTCAATTTCCAAATCACAGAAAGTAATGTTTCTGATACGTTCTACATTAGTCAGGCCCAGCTCACGTTCTGGACCCAGAAGGTTTCTTAGAAGCAGAAATAGGTTCAATGGAAGGTTTTAAAGATGACCAGAGCCTCAAAATCAATTCCTACAATTTCTTCCTTGTAGAATTGGGTATATTTAGCCTTAAGAAGAGATAACACACTTCAAACATCTGAAGGCATATCTAAAAGGTTTTGACTATTTTATTTTCCATAGTTCAGAGTATTTAAGACTCTTATTACAGGAAGGGAGATTTCAAATTTCTCCATGATAGACGAGCCTTATAATAAGTATAACAACAGAATCAATTACCTAGAAAGATGGCGGGCTTCTCTTTGCAGACTGTACCTAAGCAGACACTAAGTAGTGATCTATTTGGAATGCTTAGATCTGGGCAAAACCTAGTCTTTTCTTAACTCTGTGATTCTCTGATTATGCTGAAAAACATGAAATAATTGCCTGCACACATCAAATACTGCAACAGTTCATTGAATTCAATGAGTGTACTCTTAAGTATGAATCAAGCTAGATTAATTCACTTAGTGTAATCTTAATGAGAAATAAAAGACAAAATTGGTATTTTGCTGCATTAAGAAGGGAGTAGTTGATCTACTGTTAAGTACAGATTTGAAGAGAAAAGGGTATCAGAGAGAGAGAGAGAGTGGGAGCAGGGCAGCTTGTGGTGGCAGCCTTTTAAAGCAGCCATATATTTTCCGGGAATTAAGCAGAATTGCCAACATAGCTGCACACATCCACCTTCACTTCATAGGATACACACAGGAATGTCTGGAAGACAATTAAATGATTCCTAAATGTAAATAATAAGTGAGCTATACACAAGTTGATTAAGGTAAAGGTTAAAGGTAAAGGTTTCCCCTGTCCAATCGTGTCCAACTCTAGGGAGCGATGCTCATCTCTCTTTCTTAGCCAGCATTGTCCAAAGAGACTTTCCGTGATCATGTGGCCAGCATGACTATATGCCAAAGCACATGGAATGTTGATATCTTCCCACCTACCTACCTGTATTTATCTACTCATATTTGCATGCTTTCGAACTGCTAGGTGGGCAGGAGCTGAGCAAGTAATGAGAACTCAGCCAGTCATGCAATGCTCGGGTCTCGAACCCAGGCTGTCAGCTTTCCAGCAGACAAGCTTAACCGCTGAGCCATCATGTCCCTTAGACAGGTTAATACAGGAATCTGAATCACTGGAAAAGTTTTTTCCATCACTACCCCTTTTTAGTTGTTGTGTCCCTCAAGCAAGCAGTGTCACATGATGGGAAAGAGAACAGTGCACTTTTCGATTCTGCTCTTTCCATTGCCCTGACTTTATGCAATTTGAGTTGACAGGAAAATAAAGCTGAAATCCAGTGGTATGCTTCTTAAAGAAAAGCTATTCCCCAAATGCTTTGGCTGGCTCTTGTCGATGAAGCAGTGAGCTACTGCCCACTGCCTTTTACATCCAGACCCATGTGACTGACTTAGATTTAGGCATGGTTATGACATTCAAATTCAAATAACTTTATTGCGGTCATTAACCAGCAGAAAGGAAAAAGAGAAGCAAATAGTTTCCAAATATCCAGAACATTCAATAATAAATAAAGAGTTAAGGTAAAAAGTAAAGGAGTCCCTGTGGATTTTACTCCACTAGTCGTTGCCAACTATGGGGGGAAGTGCTCACCTCTGTTTGAAGGCCATTGAGCCAGTGCTGCCGTAAGACATTCCCATGGTCATGTGGCCAGTATGACATCACAGAATGCTGTTACCTTCCCACCATAGTGTCACCTATTAATCTACTCGTACATACATGTTTTCAAACTGCGAGGTTGGCAGGAGCTTGGTGAGGATGAGAGCTCACTCCGTCAGGTGGCGATCGGGTCTCGAACTTGGGCTTCTGGCTTTCCAGCTAACCAGCTCAGCATCTTAACCACTGAGCTACCACGCCACCCTAAATAAAGAGGAGCAATACATGAAAAAAAACATGCTAAGAAGCATCATTTGTATTAGTTAAAACTATCCTAAAATCTAGAATTAAAGACCCCCTGACAAACCTAAGGAAAGGAACGTGCCACTTTAAATGGACATGCCAGAGGTCTCCCTCTAAAAAGCAGTGAAGATAACTTTGATTAAATTTATATTAAAGGAGAAATCAATGTAATTAATATGGTTATTTGACACATGTAGTTAATACTCCTGCCCTTCTGTCATTTAAAAATTTAGGCAAAAATCTTTGGAGGACTTGGAGGATGCACCCAAGGATTTTAAGGGTACAGCATGTGCAGTCATATAAGTTCAAGTTGCAATGCTTTTTTTCTGTATAATTTTATTCAAAACTTTAAGAAAGAAGATAAAAACCAATAGAAACTGCTAGAGCAAGACAGAGGGGGGGAAAAGAAAAATACCATAATTCTCAATTATAAAATGCTTCTTGTGCTAAGAACCACAAAGATACATGAGTTTGTGTCTATCCCAAATTCTCAGGATGGCACTTATAATATAATGATTTTTAGAATTTACATTAACCTTAACTTTATTGTAACCACAAATATCTACGCCACCCAAATCTCAGGTCACATCCTTCTAACTCCAAACAGCAAGCTGCAAAATACAATTTCAAATCAGGTAAACCCAATCCTCCTCTTTTTTGTGTATCTCGTAACACCTTTTATTTAACTCATTTTTTCCCCATTGCACAAATTTAGATATATCCTTCTGCTATTGTTTAAACAGTGCATCAGTTGTCAAAGCAGGTATTGTCTTAAACAAAAACAACATTCTAGGCAAAACATTCATCTTGATCACAGAAATTCTCCCCAACAATGACAGTTGTAGTTTCTTGTATCTTAACATATCTTTTTAAAGTTCACTCCATATCTAAACATAGTTATTTTGAAATAATGTACAGTTCATATTTGTCATTGTGATGTCCAAATATTTTTAAAAATAACCTTTTTCTCAATTTTCTTCATCAGTTCTGTTTGAACTTGTATTTTCGTATTTTTGTTAACTTCTTCCTCTTCTATTTACTAATGTGAAAACCTACTAATATGCCTAATAATAACTATTATTTTAATTTGCCCATTGATGTTTCAATTCCCTCTTTAAAGGATTCCAAAACCAACACCGTCATTGGCAGAAGCTCTTAATTTATAAATCTCTTTTTTAAATCTTTACTCCCACAATCCTCTCATCTTCTCTTATGTCTCTATTCAGTATTTCAAGAACTAAAATAAACAAAAAGAGTTCACAATAAGCATCCCGTGTCCTCAAGTCGCATTTCTGATCTAAGAGAACAAAGATGAGTAAATCTTCTTTGGAAGCCAGCAACAGAATGCTGTTGCTTTGTATTTCAGATTTATTTATTTTTATTTATTTATTTATTTTGTCAAGCATGTATATGATTACAGGTAAAGTATAAATATTAATGTGAGTATATAATAAGTACAAACATAGTTTGAGTACATATTTTTCGAGTACATATTTTTCGAATACATGGGGACTTTAGGACAGGGACGGTAGGCACGCTGGTGCACTTATGCACGCCCCTTACAGACCTCTTAGGAATGGGGTGAGGTCAATGGTAGTCAGTTTAAGGTTAAAGATTTGGGGGTTTGGGGAAGAAACTACACAGTCGGGTAATGTATTCCAGGCATTGATCACTCTGTTGCTGAAGTCGTATTTTTTGCAATCAAGTTTGGAGCAGTTTACATTAAGTTTGTATCTATTGTGAGCTCGTGTATTGTTTCGGTTGAAGCTGAAGTAGTCATTGACAGGTAGGACATTGTAGCATATAATTTTGTGTGCATAATGCATAACCTAGTGTTGTCTCAGTTCAAAAGCTTTGCACACAGAGGTAGTCCTTGACTTACAGCCATTCGTTTAATGACTGTTCAAAGATATGATGGCACCGCAAAAAGTGACTTATGACTGTTTTTCACACTTATGCCCATTGCAGCATCCTCATAGTCACATAATGAAAATTTGGACACTTAGCAACTGGCATATGATGCGTTGCAGTGTCCCAGAGTTACGTGATCACCTTTTGCAAGCAAAGTCAGTGGGGAAGCCAGATTCAATTAACAACCCTATTACTAACTTAACAACAGCAGTGATTCACTTAACAAGTGAAGCAAGAAAGATCGTAAAATGGGACAAAACTCACTTAACAAATGTCTCATTTAGCAACAGAAATTTTGGGCTCAATCGTGGTCCTAAATAAGTCAAGGGCTTACTTAAGTAAGTCAAGGGCTACCTGTACTTATAAATATTATATAGTTATATACTATATAAATGTTTTAAATAAATAAATAAATAAAATACAAGACCAATTTGAGTGGGAATAACAATGAAACTGTGGTTGCCGCTCTCTAAGCAGTTCTTTAAGAATAAAGATTGCTTTTACTTTTGGGTAACCATGTATAGAAATGCACTGTGGGACATGAATGCATGCATCATAGAATCATTGCAAGCAGCACACCATCTTCAAAGTTGTTATGACCTGTTTTGCTCTTTGTAGGATGAATCAGTGCATCCAAGCTGATGATGTTTCCACTGCAGATTTGGAGAAGACACTCTACTAATCGAAAAACGCATGCTGGTTCCAGGACAATTTGTCCTCTTAAGTTAGAGCTTGCATGATATGCTCTGAAACAGATAAACTTTTATCAGAATAATGTTCTTATACATTTTGTTTTCTTTAAATGCTTCTATCATGTATTCTTACATTACTTCATCCCACCTTGTTTCATTAAAATATTGGAACGAAGTAATAAAAACGAAGTAAATATGCAGACATCTTTGCACCATGCAATACAGCTATAAATCTTATTCTTTGATAACAGCTGTAATGTGGCCATCATTTCTGTTGTGCAGCTGCCGCAACAATATCAAATTTGATAGTTAAAAAGCAGTCAAAACTTTAATGTTACAATGGAGGTAAACACACAGTGTGCAATAAATAAACATTATCTAATGAAGCATGTTTATAATTCCTTCACATAACAGTCAGAAACATATATCTTTCCTTTTCGAGCTATAATAGCAATCATTATTCTTGAGCAACGATAACAAAACATAACAAAAAAAAATTCTACTTACAGTAAGTATACCAGGATAATGTTAAGTTAAACATGAAAATGGGAGGAAAACAGGACTGGCATCATTTACTTTGTAACTGAACATGCTGGAAAGTTTATGCTTTCAGTGCCTACATAATTCAAGAAGTTGGGATATATACTTTTTTTTTGGGGGGGGGAATACTTTCTGTTGGTGCTCTGCTAATTGGTCTGTAAAATCCCATATGGTTTCATATGCTGAAATAAAGTATCAAAGGACTAATGGTAACTATTTTTACAAAAACACACAAAAAAAATGGAAGTGAGCTCTGCCACCATCATTTCCGTAATAAATGTATTTGAAGAAATTGCTTATCAGTCTATTTGTGCACTTAAAAGAGTATCTTTTTTTTAAACTGAGACCATTAAAATGTTTTGCAGATCTCTGGCATGAGTTCTTTTTCCTTACCTGCTGCCGAACTATTTTGCTTTAAAAGTAAAAAATAAAATAAAATTGGGGATGCCAAGGAAATGTGAATGTATATAAAACTATCCTTAGTGTAGAAAGTTGCATAATGAGATATTTGCATTTTTCTTTTATGTTTTTAAAATATAGCAATAGCAATAGCACTTAGACTTATATACCGCTTTACAGTGCTTTACAGCCCTCTCTAAGCGGTTCACAGAGTCAGCATATTGCCCCCAACAATCTGGGTCCTCATTTTACCCACCTCGGAAGGATGGAAGGCTGAGTCAACCTTGAGCCGGTGAGATTTGAACCGCCGAACTGCAGCTAGCAGTCACCTGAAGTAGCCTGCAGTACTGCACTCTAACCACTGCGCCACCTCCACCATAACTGGAGTGGGCAGTTATATTACATCTAAGTAATAATAATAATAATGTGCCAAAATGTTGATGCAGCCAAGTAATACATTAATGCAGAAAACACATTTCACGTATGATTCATTTGCATTATCTTAACCATGGGTACTGTGCATTGGCTAAGAATTTGTCTTTTCATCCAAGGCAAGTACTGTAGGATCAAAATCAGGGGTGTCAAACTCAAGGCCCGGGGCCCAGATCCGGCCCGCTGGGTACTTAGATCTGGCCCGCGGGGCCACCCTGGAAACAGCAAAGGACCAGCCTGCAGTGCCTCTGCCAGTGAAAACGGAGCTTGGGAGACTGCGTGAAGCCCTCCTGAGCTCCATTTTCACTGGCAGAGGGTTGCAGGAGGCCATGGCAGCCAAAAACAGAGCTCGGGAGCCTGTTTTTGCTGGCAGAACGCTCGGGCCACCACAGGTGCCCCCAACACGAGTGACATCGATCTGGCCACACCCACCCTGGCCACACCCACCTTGGGCCCCCAAGGTCAAACACAACCCTGATGTGGCCCTCAATGAAATCGAGTTTGACACTCCTGATCAAAATCCTACAGATTCAGTTAGTAATGTAGTGGGGAAAATGTCATGGCCAGGAGTCTCAAAGATAGAAGTTGATTAGGCATTGTTGCTCTCCAAGATAGCTTGCCCAATATGCTTTACTTTTGTTTCTTTATCTAAATTGGAGTCACTAGCTAGTAATCTACCATCTCCAGTTGAGTAAACCATCAGAGGACAAGAAGAAGAGTACCAGTTTTGGCCTAACCTTGCCTCTCTCAGGCATATATGGGCCACCTTGCCTGAATCCAGGAACCAACACAGTACTTCTCTGTTATGAGAAACATCTGTTAATGTTTACCAATGAAATACAAAGCCAAATCCCACCAATATGATGACCATATACTGTGGCTTTCTATCTTTGTCATTTCTGAAAATGGTCCTGTTAGCCTGCTGTAAATGCCTAAAGAACTATCATTGGATTAGTTTCTCAAATGTTGTTCATGCCAGTTAACACTATTTATTTGAGAATTCCTCTGAGAAAATAATTTGTAAGTCAAACTGAATCTTTGTAAAGATTCTGGAGGGTTCTCACGTTTTCCACTTTCCTCTCCTTTTATTACTTTTGGTCCACTTAATAGCGTAATAAATAAAATCCCCAAATATTGAAACTTGGTCTTCTGGTTGAACAATTAATCAGTGGAATGACTTTCCTCCAGAAGTTGTGGGTGCTCTCACACTGGAAATTTTTAAGAAGAGTTTGGACAAGCATTTGACTGAAATGGTATAGGGGTTCCTGCCAGAGCAGAGGGTTGGACTAGAAGACCTCCAAGGTCCTTTCCAACTCTATTACTCTGTTATTATGATTAGTTTTACTGCCCTGAATGAAAACAATTGATCCCTCTGTTTTGGATGGGAAATTATATGTGTGAAGCCCCTGGCAATTGTTTTACCCACCCTGGGATGAAATGTTTGGCTTAAATAGAGGAGAGTGCAGCATTGAAATAACATATGAAACATATTGGTTGGCTTTATATCAATTTCTCCTGCCCTCACAGATTTTTTGAGGGAATGAGAGAGGCTGTATATTCTTCCCTGAATGCATGAACGGAAGTGTTATAGATGAAAACTAATAGAGGAAAATTGTTGAGAATCTGTTTTCCACACTGCAACTGATACATGTTGGAATCTGCGGGGTGTCCATTCTCCTTGACAAATTAAGTCCTTGATCTCTGACCTAATAAAAGTAGCAAAAGGCAGAATTTTATAGACATTCCTGAGATGTTGTGATTTCCTCCTCATGCCTTTCCCTGATGGCAACTTTGTTTTGATTTTCCCTTTATTAGAGGAAATTTAGTTTAGAAGTACACTGATGCAGTCCAAATGTTTATGGAGATTCTCAGTCATCCAGGTCATGGTTGACCCAAAACAACTGGACTTTGTTTTTCCTTTAAGATGTTTCATTTTTGATCCAAGAAGCTTCTTCAGTTCAGTTCAGAATTGAAGAAGCTTCCTGGATGAGGAGCGAAAGTCTTCAGGGAAAAACAAAGTCCAGTTGCCTCTTGAAAAAGCACCTTTGGGATGCAGTCCAAAATACATAAGATCCTGTGCCTGCTCCCCACCCCCTGTAGTAGTAACTCAAAGTGGTGTTATGAATTGCAGTTAACGGTCCTATTCTATGAATCCAAGTTTGTTATGCAGTGAGTAAAATAACCTCATTTTCTAAGTCCAATCTGATGATCAAAATCCAATCTGAACATGACCTGACATAATCTGGGTTTTTAATGCATAGCTATTGTTGTTTTAATGCATAGCTATTGTTGTTTTGAGCAATTTGAGGAACAGAGCAATAATCAGGCTCCAAGTATAAGTTCATCCTTCCCTTTCTTGAGTATTTTGAGCAATATCTCTCGCCTCTAATTTCTATTTGCACTAGGAGGATGAAGTCCCCTACTGACCCTTTGATGGAGTTTTCCCTTTTCTCTATATCCAAGCCGCAGGTTCAAGTGAGTTAATTCTTTGAAAGACCACAGCAGAAGAGACAAGGGTGAAACCTTCTCTTCTCACCTGCTGGTGGCATTTGCATTTCAAAAACTTTCCTATAAAATTAAAAGCACATGGATTTAATCCAAATAAGTCCATTCCTCAGTGTGGTTTTTATTGATTTTAACATTGCTCAGCATGTCTAGTTTAATGAAAAGAAGGACTGGGGTGACATGATAGCACTGTTCTGATATCTCAGGGGCTGCCACAAAGAAGAGGGAGTCAAGCTATTCTCCAAAGTATCTGAGGGCAGGACAAGCAGCAATGGGTAGAAACTAATCAAGGAGAGAAGCAACTTAGAACTAAGGAGAAATTTCCTGACAGTTAGAACAATGAATCAATGGAACAACTTGCCTCCAGAAGTTGTGAATGCTCCAACACTGGAAGTTTTTAAGAAGATGTTGGATAACCATTTGTCTGAAGTGGTGTAGGGTTTCCTGCCTAAGCAGGGGGTTGGACTAGAAGACCTCCAAGGTCCCTCCCAACTCTGTTATTATATATGTCAATTTAAACATTAAAAATTTAGAATTAGGGATAGTAGGTAGGTAGGTAGACAGACAGATATTGGGATGGACAGATAGAAATAGAAGATAGAAAAGCTTCTCCACAATCAGGAACTTGAAATAGCAGATTCCCCTTCTCTTCTCTGACTGAATATGTGAGCAACCTACCTAGGCTTTCTGGAATACTAAAAGCAGGAAATGTATCCCACTCTCCATGGGTCATTCAGGCAAAGAACTTGAATGGTGTAGTTTTTGTTTATAAGTTAGTTTACTGTTAGAATAATAGTGTTAATAATAAGTGCCTGTTGTTGAGGCTACCAGTTTCCCCTAGTTTGCTTCCTAGAAAACAGGACCAAATAATAGATTGCAGGTAGGCAATATAAAGACAAATAAGCTCTTTCCCTTGGTGAATGACGCCCAAAGATAGGTGTCATTGTAGACCTGGGCGAGTTCAAAAAGTAAGTTCAGTTGAGGTGAAATTGAATGCTGGACTTGTACCTATCAAGAGCTCTTCCTGAAAGTATTTGCTGCACCTGAATAAGATGTTCCAGGAGTATCTTATGAATTCAGTGTAGTCATCGAAATGGCTGTGAGCAAATTTAATAAGATTGTGCAAAAAAGGGGGGGGACATGGCTGTGAGCATTTACACTTAAACAACAGGTTCAAATTAAAAGATTTCCATCTGACTTATATAATCATTTGTTGCACTGAGAAAACAAGCATTGCTCCTTTATTCTATCCATCCCCGACAAAGGGGATGCAAGGGGAATACTGCCATTTTCTGTTACCTTTTTCCCCCACCTCTTGTGGATTCTTAATCTTGTCCCTTTTTTCTTCTGACATGCAGCTTTGACTCAAAAGAGGTTTTTGTGTGGGGGGGGTTGCACTAAAAAGTGGGGAGGTGAAGCCACAGTTCGATTCAATTTATTTTTTTTATTGTTTCTCATACAAAGTCTCTCAAACCACTTTACAGTGAGAGTTAATCATATAACACTTGCCAGACTTCAGCAGAGAGAGACGGATGTGGACAGCACAGAACGAACTGTACGCGGTTTAGGCTGAGAAAAGGAAGACAGAAAATTTAGAAGAAGCAGGAACGATCATAAAAACACCCACCCCTGCAGGCAGGTCAAACTAAGCAGAGTAAAATATGGACTCTTCATACACCTTCATTCATGCAGTTGTAGACTAACATATCTTACAGCTATGCTTGAATCTGCAAAATAATATTCGTGCAATTCAATTATAAATGTCAGCAACCAAATTTGTGTGTGTGGGGGGGTGTGTGTTTGTGTGTGTGATAGGGTTGTACTTGTTGGTGAACAATCAGGTGAGTTTCCAGTTCCAGTATGGTTTCTGAATGAGGTTGTAGTTCCCCTGAAGTGGCAGGGCACCTGATTCTTCAGGTCAAGGATCTGGGGTTGGACCCTTGGACCTGGGGTTCATGCTAGTGTAATAGTTAGAGGTCATGGGTGCCTTTGCCCAACTGGTGGGCAAATCTGGGCCTTGAGTCCAAGAAGCCCTCGCAATAGAGATTCATATCCTCATCATCTCGCAGTTCGACTGCTGCGACGTGCTCTACATGGGACTGACTTTGAAGATGTCTTGCAAGTGAACAGTTGCTGCCCAGTATGGCAGCTTGTCTGCTAACAGAACCCAGCAGATTCATCATCAATGCTTTGGTCCTTGTTCTGGCAATCACTTTCCTTCTGGGTCTAAGAAACACTTTTATCTCCTTCGATGGCTTAGTTCCTGGGTATCATCTGTGCCAGCAAGTTTTGATCCATCTTGTAAGTCTTTTGAGGGGCAGGATGCCAAGGACCCCCACCTCACTTGATGCTCCTTCTCTTCTTCATGTTTTGGAACATCTAGTCTCTTGAAGTAGGAAACTGTCTTCTGGAAAGTTATACCTTTGAATAAGGTGTGCACATGTGAGAGAGGGAAATTTGTCTTATTTAGCAATAGGAGAAAACAAAATAATACAAACAAAAATCTCAGTATAGTAGATCCCATCGTGAGGCCTTGCATGAGGAAGTCCTGCATTTATTTTTCCCCTTTGCCTTTGTATATTTCACAAAAGATACAAAAATCACTTTTGGCAATGTAGTATATGAAACTATGAAGAACAAGCTCACTGATCGTTGCCAGTATAATTCAAATATATCTTAGGTATGTACCTTCACTGTGGGCTTGTAGGGTGGATGTGTGTGAGGAGGAGACAGAGAGAAAAAAATGGAAAAATTTGAGATGCTTCCTGTTTACTGGAGGTGACAGGCTGAAAGTTTTAGTTTACTGTTATCCATGTGCTCTATATCATACACTAAATAAATAAGTTGAAAGTTTTGAGAGGATAAGAATAATTGAATTAAGTGAATAAAGGGATGAAACTTCAAGGTGACCTGGTTACATTTTATTAGGGTAAGAGAAAATCAAGATATTTACAGCTTGGATGACGTATAGTGGACAACAAAAGGAACAAATATAATATGTGAAAAGGGGGGGTAGCAATCAGAGATAAAGGCACAGGAAATAAATATATTGGATTACAGAACTATGCAAAATAGAAACTCATTGACTAAGATGAGAAAAGGGAAAATATGTTAATATGACATCTCCAACATTACTTTTAACATGAACTCTCCGCATGTCTGTCCACATTCAGCTACAACATTAAATGAAGATATAAAACACTCCTTCCAGATCAAACACCACACAGACAGATGTCTGATTGATATATTTAAGGCCAGGGGTGGGTTCTAACTTACCTCGCTGCCGGTTCGCTTCCTCCCGCGCCACGTGCCCACGTCGCGTGGCCGTGTGCGCGCTTCGCATGTGCGCGTATGCGCAGTGCAAAAAAAATAAAAAAAATCCCCCCCCCCAAAAGCCAAAAACAAGATGGCGATGCATGCGCAGTGCCGGAAACTCGGCTTCTGCTCGTGCGCAGAAGAAAAAAATCCCAGAAAAAATTCCCCCCCCAAAAAAAATCCCCCCCCAAAATTAAAAAATTTTTTTAAAAAAGATGGCGGCGTCCACGGACCGGCACCGACCAAACCGGCTCCGTGACATCATCGTGATGTCACCAGCGGGTCGCTACCAGTTCAGGCGAACCGGTCCGAACTGGGAGGAACCCACCTCTGTTTAAGGCACATTTGTTCATGGGCAACTACAGGAACTTGCTGGTTTCATTAAGACACACATATAAAAGGGGTGAGTTTGCATTACAACACTGCTGTCATCATTCTGACATACACCCACACATCCCACATTTGCTTCTATCCAACTATAGTTGACATATATCAATAGCAATAGCACTTAGACTTATATACCGCTTCATAGTGCTTTACAGCCCTAAGTGGTTTACAGAGTCAGCATATTGCCCTCAACAATCTGGGTCCTCATTTTACCCACCTCGGAAGGCTGAGTCAACCATGAGGTAGTCAGGATTGAACTTCTGGCACTTGGCAGAATTAGCCTGCAATACTGCATTCTAACCACTGCACTACCAGGGCTCTTTTTATAGACATAAATTAGAGCCAGAGGGCAGATTTCTATCTGGGTAATTGTGATTATTGCCTTGATAGTCTAATAAATGGTAAAATTTTGTGTTCATTCCATTGACTACATAGGCATATCTCAATTGTTTACTTGACAACAATAAAAATGTATTATTCTTTTTAATTCTCAAAATTTCATTGCAGTCCCCTATCTAAGTATAATCTGTTCTGTCCCTCCTTGGTTTTTTTTTTTAAATCAGTCAATGTAGGCTGCCTGATAAGGACAGGCTGCATTTGAAAAGACGGGAAAGCAAGCAGGGCAGCAACAGATGCATAACTGTGTGCCTAAATTGTTTTTTTTTTTTTAAGAAAATGTAATTCAATAAATCAGAGATTTGAAACAAAGTTTCATCTGATTAATCAACTACTCTGAGAGCAGAGGTGGTATTCAGCTGGTTCGCACCGGTTCGTGCAAACTGGTGGTGGAAATTTGGCTAAGGTCGCCGAACCGGTAGCGATGGCCGGCTGGCCACACCCCCAAACTGGTCCCCCACTTCACCATTCCCTGGCTCCGGCCTTGCCCCGGAGCCTCCGCCCGCTCGCTGTTCACCTTGGCCAGGTCGGGGAATGCACCATTCCCCGGCTCTGGCCTTGCCCCGGAGCCATCGCCCATTCGCCGCCCTGCCCTCCCTTCGCCAGTTGCCCCCGTTTCCCCTCCTTTAGCAGCCCCAGCCCTACCCCCCGTGCCTCGCCCGCTCTGCTCAGCTCACCAAAGGTAAGTAAGCATGCCGCCTGCTCACCCTGTGTCGGGGACCGGGGGGCCCCAGGGCTGCGCCATTCCCTGAGGCCCTGGAGTCGCCGCCCACCTCGGCCAGGTCGGGGAATGCACCATTCCCCGGCTCTGGCCTTGCCCCGGAGCCATCGCCCATTCGCCGCCCTGCCCTCCCTTCGCCAGTTGCCCCCGTTTCCCCTCCTTTAGCAGCCCCAGCCCTACCCCCGCTTCCTCCCCCACCACCGCCTCTTTGTTCAGGCTGCTTACCTTCCGCGGCAGCTGGTCCAGAGTCTGGAAGGCAAACTGACCGGAGTTTTCAGTGGCCCCCAGCCAGCCACCGCTGCTGGAAAGTGGCTGGCAAAGGAGGTTGCAGAAAAAGCTGCTGCCATTGCCGCTTGGACTTGCAAGGCAATGGGATGTGCATGCATGAAGAACATGGCGGCGATGGCAGCAGCTTTTTCTGCAACCTCTGGTACTTTTTGGCGGCCTGCGGCCAGCTGCCGCCGCTGCAAAGTGGCTCTCAAAGAGGCGGCGGCTGACCCCAGGCCACCGAAAAGTATCAGAGGTCACGGAAAAAGCTGCTGTCGCTGCCGCTGCCGCCATATTCTTCGCGCACGCCCATTGCCTGGCAAGTCCAAGCAGTGACGGCAGCAGCTTTTTCCGCGACCTCCTTTGCCAGCCGCTTTCCAGCAGTGGTGGCTTGCTTGGGGCCGCTGAAAACTCCGGTCAGCTTGCCTTCTGGACTCTGGACCAGCCACCGCAGAGGGTAAGCAGCCCGAACAAAGAGGTGGTGGTGGGGGAGGAAGTGGGGCTAGGGCCAGGGCCGCTAAAGGAGGGGAAACGGGGGCAACTGGCGAAGGGAGGGCGGGGGTAGATAGGTGGAAATTCCAAAAATTTTCCTACCTTTTCCTGTGAGCGTGGCTGGGGGGGGGTGATGTGACTGAGTGGGCATTGGCGTAAGTTATGTCAAGTTGGCCACGCCCACTCAGTCACATGTCCCCCACCTAGCCACGCCCACCGAACCAGTAGCTAAATTTTTTGAAACCCACTACTGTCTGGGAGTATTTGGCTTTCAAGAAACCATGTTCATTCATTCAATTGAAAATGAATGGACTTGGGACTGAAAATCACCTGTCTTTGTGTATAATTTTGTATAGGATTCAGATCATTAATCTTCAAATGATCAGATATTATGCTTCTATGTTCAGCACAACATCTATGTTCATCATGTTCACATCTATATTCAGCACAAGAAATATGTCATGTTATATGCGGATCAATAAAGTATGTATAACCTTCCCAGTGGTAGTAAGTCAAAAATTTGAGGTACTCTTATATCAAACTCAGTTGTGAAGATATGCAGGAAAGTTGTAACTTCTTCAAAGCTAAGTTCACAAACACTCCTGGAAAATCACTAATCTGATACTTCAGGGAAAGTCCTCAAAAACATTAGAAAAAAGAGGAAAACATTTTCTTGTGAAGTTGCCCATAAAGAGTTGCTTTAACCCCAAAACATCTGGAAAACTCTTACCTTTTACAGTAACATTAAGCCTATTGGAAGTTTAACAGGCACCCTTTTTTAATTTCACACTCACAGAAAAACTTAAATGAAAAATAATTCTCCAATTACTTAGTAGTATGTCACTGAATTGAAGAAATATAATCCCAAGGAGTATTAAAAGCCACAAAAGGGCATCCCCATATTTCTTATAGACAAACAACACCATGTTTATCACTTTCATTGGTTGAAAGTTAGAACAATATCCCAACAATTAGAATACTATTATTTTGTCTACCAATAAGTTCCATTACAGTCCCAACAGCTTATTGATGGTTAATGTGGCTTCTTTCATCTTTTCTATTCATTGAAAGAATCTTGGAGGGGGTGGGGAAACCTGAACTTTTTCCAAGAAAGCTTGAAGAAAAGAAAAGGGATGGATTTCAAGCTAAGGGGTTCACCCATCATTGTTTCCCCTCCCTTTGCTCTCCTGTTCAGATTCATGTTTCTCAAGTCGTGCCATATCTTTATAATGTAGAATAACAAACTAGAATCCTATAGTAACTCATTTTTTGACCTTTTAATATTTCTGCCATGGGTTGTCAGAGTTGAGAACTGCTCTCTGTCCTAAGGTGATGGATTATTTAATTAACTGTTGACCTTTTCTGAATCATATGTTGACAATGAATGCACTCCTATTAAAGTTGCTTGCTTTGAAACTTGTTCAAATATGTATTGTATGTTGATATGCTATCTTCCTAGAAGGAGAAGAAGGAAATGTTACCCTTCCTAATATAGTGTATCTCTTTAAATATTATTAATATTTTTACTACCTTCTGTTGAGGTTTTCCTTTCCAGTAACAGAAGCATTCATTAGAGCCACAATATTTAGCCTAACAGGTTATATGTCAAGAAAGCGATGTTCTTATAAACTTCTTGAGACACTTCTATCAATCCATCCCCATATCTGTAAATGGGCATGGTAAGAACTCTGCTAAATTAATTAACCATCTGATTTAGGCATAGAATGGTTATTTTAATCTGGTTGTAGCTGTATCCTGCGGGGACATATATCATATCTGCAAGAATCAATTCTTAAAGCTTTAGAAAAGACTTCAGAAGGTATCTAAAGGTAATTACTCGGTATTCATTATAACATGACAACCTATCAATCCACAGATTTCAAAGGCTAAAGAAATAAGTGATTCCCCCACACAAACAATACAAAAAAATCATCCTTTTTCTTGAATTCTAAACATTTTCATCCTCTGTTTATTTACTCTCTTTTAAATCTGAGTGCCTTTAAAGCTAAAACAACTGTGATGCATTTCTCAAGTACTTCCTAATAAATAACTATATAGAAAGTATTTCCTCTTTTGGAAACCTGTCAATTTTCTTGCAAAATGTATGTAAATCAGAGGTGGGATTCAGCAGGTTCTGACCAGTTCTGGAGAACCGGTAGCAGACATTGTGAATAGTTCGGAGAACCGGTAAATACCACCTCTGACTGGCCCCGCCCCATCTATTCTCTGCCTCCTGAGTCCCAGCTGATTGGGAGGAAATGGGGATTTTGCAGTAACCTTCCCCTGGAGTGGGGAGGGAATGGGGATTTTGCAGTATCCTTCCCCTGCCATGCCCACCAAGCCATGCCACGCCCACCAAGTCACGCCCACAGAAACAGTAGTAAAAAAATTTGAATCCCGCCACTGATGTAAATCCAAAGCATCATCTTCCATCTTTATCTAAATAATGTGCATTTACATTATAGTATATAAAGACATGTGATCATTGAGATTAGAGCTTTCCTAGGGAAAATGGAATATTTCTGCATCAGCAAAAAATCTTGGAACCATACTGATGAGAGCAATGAATACGGAGAATATATTCTTTCTAATTATTTTGTTACATTGGGTAAAATTAACCATAGCCATATAAAGTGATTGACTCATGCAAATGATGATCATTTTTCATCTATTCCTTTAGGAGTAGTTTCCTCACTTTAACGGAGAAATTACAATTGTCATTGTGAAGAATTTCTATAACAAAAATGATTGTTTTGTTTAGAATGATGTTCCTGTTTCAGACAATACTATTTTTGACAATTCGTGCATCATTTAAACAGTGGCAAAAGGCGATATCTTAAGTTGGCAAGAGTAAAGACCAAAAATTAAATATAAGATGTTACAAGATGCAAATGAGAATCAGATTTACCTTATTTGAAGTTGCATTTTGCAGCTTGCTACAGGAGTACCTCAGTACTCATCGTTAATTGCTTCCAGGAGACACGATGAGTACTAAAAATTACGAATGCCAAACAAACCAGGCAGAGGTGGGTTTCAGCAGGTTCTGACCAGTTCTGGAGAACCGGTAGCAGAAATTTTGAGTAGTTTGGAGAACCGGTAAATACCACCTCTGACTGGCCCCACCTCCATCTATTCTCTGCCTCCCGAGTCCCAGCTGATTGGGAGGAAATGGGGATTTTGCAGTAACCTTCCCCTGCCATGCCCACCAAGCCACACCCACCAAACCACGCCACACCCACCAAGCCACGCCCACAGAACCGGTAGTAAAAAAATTTGAATCCCACCACTGAAACCAGGTAACTTACCACAAGACCCTTTGTTTCAGCTAGGAAGAAATTCCTGTCTGTCTGTCCCTTTTCCTATGTCAGTGACCTTCTCAGCATGGCTGATTTCCTGTCTGCCCTCTGAAGCCATCCCCCACTGTCTTTTGCAGCAACCTTCTCAGAATAGCCGACTTCCTGTCCGTTTTCCATGGCTGTCCTCCTCTTCCTATCACAGCACACTGAGTACCAAAAACAAGTACCAGGACAACATTTTTTCACCAAAATGTGTTGAGTACCAAATTCGACAAGTTTTGAAGCAGCCAAGTACCAAACTACCACTGTATTTGGTTTGGATGAAAGAATGGGTGCTGCTGAGAAACAAAAGGTTTTTGGAATTAGAAGAGCATGACCAGAGTTTGGGTGGCATGGATATTTTTGGTATGACAAAGTTAAGACCGATGTGGATTTTAAAAATAATTATGTTAGACATGCCATATTGAGAATATGGAATAGATACAAAAGTAAGTTGTTCTCTGAAAACATCTTTATGGCTCTCAACACAAGAAACATTTTATAGATGAGAAATAACAGGCAAAGGCAAATGGTTAACATACCATGAGATGCTAGAATTCTATACAGGAGCATGGTGGCTCACATGGTTAGGACGCTGGCTTGACAAGCAGCAAGCTTGCATTCAAGACCCGAGTGCTGTCGTGGGGCAGGGTGAACTCCTATCCTTCACTCCAGCTCCTGCCGAGGACATGAATGGAGTCTCCAACTCAGTGTCTCCCAGGCAATAGTTATGCCATCAGTTAACCCTTTCAACCCAGAAGCCTCGGTGCTTCTGACATGAGTGCAATGCAATGTGACTAGACTTCGATCAAGGAAATACAGAATAAAATCAAGATAGCAACTGATGGCAGAGGGACATAATTATTAACCAGAAAGATTCAAAGTAGACCAAAGAATTTACTGTATGGTATTAAATACTCTAAGACTGACTCTGAAACAAAATTGTGTACAAATGATTATATATATGACACCAGAAAAAAATATCTAAAATCGATAAAGGAAATCTATGTTGGAAATGTGAACAAGAGGGGTCATTTTACCATCCTTGGTAGACATGCAAGAAAGCTAGAACATTTTGGGTTTAAATGCAGTCACTGATTTAGAGGATTTTAAAGATTAACATACAACTGAAACATTTTTTTTTCCTCTTGGGATTGATGGGTATGTAGTTGAAAATAAGTCATGGATCTTTGTTTTAATATATGATAACTGCAGCAAGATTGTTGTACACACAAAGATGGAAAGATTTGGCAATACGTACAATGAAGGAATGATTGGTGAAGATGATAGAACTACTGTACAGTTTTGATGATTAGACAGGATAGATTATAGAAAGAGTGTAATTTTAGAGAAAGAGGTAAATTTACAATTTTCTTCTACTTTTATCTTTTTTTACACTTTAGTTTTGTCTTTTATTCCTTCTTTTTCCTTCTTAGTTTATTTTAATGTGTATTATTTTTTCTCTTTTTAAAAAACTTGCAATAAAATTATATAACAATAACAATAGTCCACTGGTCATTATGTAAAAAATACAACATACCTGTATCCAAAAAGTCATGGGAGCACAAAGTGGAAAAAGTTACCGAAAATGAGACAGTGAAGATCTTGTGGGACTTTCAAATACAGATGGATCGTCATTTGGAACACAATACGCCAAATATCACGGTTGTTGAGGGCCGAAGAGTACAGTTTATTGATATCACTGTACCTGGAGATGCCAGAGTCGAAAAAAAAGAACTGGAAAAAATTACAAAATATCGCGATCTGGCCATTGAAACTACACGGCTATGGATGAAACAAGTAACAGAGATACCCATTGTCATCGGGGCACTTGGGACCATGTCCAAGAAC
>QLTV01002850.1:3266782-3292829 GCA_003457575.1 Thermophis baileyi | reverse complement strand
TACTACTACTACAGTACTACTACACTACTACTACTACTAATACTAATAATACCTAGGACGCTGGCAGCAACCCGTATCAACCATTAGCACCAGTCAGTGGTATTTGTGACACATTTTTAAATGTTCAGTTGACTGAGTTTCATGTTTAATGAATAGAAGATAATAATAATAATATATAAAGGAGTACTTTCATCACTGATAGGTTCAGTATCTTTTTCTTAGTCGGTTTTTTTAAATCTATTTGTATGTTTCCTTTTTTATCTTAAAGATGGCAACATCTAGTCAAATTTATGGATTTTGAAATTTAGATTATGAAGAGCAAAAGCCTCTTGGGATTGTAAATTCCAAATTATTTCTGCGTTTAGGCCCAAATGTATAGACTTAAAATAGAGTGGTTCGTGGAATATTTCACTTGTGAGATTGACAAGTGATTATGGCAACTCTTTTTAACGGAATATTCCCCTATTTATCATTGTTTATTTTATTCAGTGGTTTCAGGAACTATGATCAGCACACTTACAAAATAGCTAGAAATCTAGTGAATTCATTTTGAATATTCTTCGTTGTAGCATTGTTTAACTACATAGTATCACTGAGATACTTACATGGGAGATGACAGGAAAACCAATATTATCTGAACTCTCTCAAAGAAGACTCACATACTAGATAACATTGGTCTATGCCACATTCTTTCTGTTTTTTACATATGCAAGTTTAAAAACTAACATATGAATGTTGGGCTGTTGGTTTCAGCTCCGAGCTTGGCAATTTGGTTGCAAATGTTTCGTCACCATTCAAGGAGACATCGTCGGTGCACTTTGAATTGTGCTCATCTTTCGGAACACAGGTCTTTAAATACCTTTTTATGTGATGCAAGTTAGCATTAGTGTTGTTTGTTCAGATACTTCTGAGTCATGGTCTGGTTTCAGACTGTTTGATTGGCTGACTGTTGTTACTGAGACATGATCCGATTTCTTGTGAGTTGATAACTTTGTTGCTGCATAGTGGGATGCCTGTTTGTTCATACTAATATTCAAATACATTTTAACATATGAATGTTTCAGCCATATACTTGCAACTATTTGCCATATATGGGCTACATTCATCACAGGATTGGTTGGCAACTCTCTACAAAATAATTATGGGTGACGGGCAAACACAGGATTTCCTCAATGTGATGCACGTGAAGCAGACCTCCATCTAATCTTCAACTTTATATACCAGATTAAAATTTATAGAGAGAGCAATCTGTACTCTCATATTTTTGACACCAGAAGGGTTTTATTTTTATTTTTGCGGCAGTCCATATTGGAACCCTGGCTAAAAAGAGCAAACATGATGAGAGGGCTCCAATTATGGATGAATAGATTCAATCTACTCCCATGCTTCGTGTGATTTATTCCCTGGTCCTCCTGCATTTATAGCAACACAGATTGTGGCTGCTTATGTAGTGACAAATAGTGCTCAGCGACATTGACTGACTTGTACAATCAATTTTGCTTGTCTGAAATGTAAACATGAACTGCTGTCCTTCCTGAATGATGGTACTAGTGGTCCCTATTAAACTCTATAAACACACATGCATACACAAATCTCCAATGACATTGGCAAACTGACAAAAATGACAGCTCTTAAATAAGTAGCAACACAGTCCTGGAGTGGAAACTAGGGTGGGGGGACCGCTTTCCATACTTTTCTCTAGAGTTGTTATGCAAGTTGAAGATATTTTGTCTTGGAGGTTGTTGTAACTGGGAAATTTGTGTCCCCATGCTGAACTCTGGATTACTGTATACATACATAACACAAAGAGAGAGGGGGGAGGGAAAGAGAGAAAGAGAGGGAAAGAGAGGGGGGAGAGAGAGAAAGAGAGAAAGAGAGAGGGGGAAAGAGAGAGGGGGGGAAAAGAGAGAGACAGAAAGAGAGGGGGGAAGAGAGAGAGGAAAAGAGAGAGGGGGAAGAGAGAGAGAGAGGGAAAGAGAGAAAGATTGGTCTGTATGAGTCAGTAAAAATATTATATCAAAGTAGTTATTGATAAACTTAATTTAATGTTTTTCTGAACTGAAACCTGAACTGGTTTGTTTAAAAAATTAAAATTACCAGCTATAAAAAGAGGTTAACTGTTTCCCCATGAAATCCTCTTACAAAAATAAAGCCAGTTTTGAGGCTTTTATACCTCAGAAAACAAAGTAAGAGGGGTCAGAGATTCCTGGATCAATCTATATCCAATCTATTTCTTTTGGGATGCACTCAGTCATCAATACGTTTTACCCAATTTTCAGATTTCTTTTCCAAACTCCCACAATATTCTCATTTTTTTTTTAAAAAAAGACCTTATTAACATGCATACTTTGAGCCATAAATTGCTTTGTATAAGCTAGAGAAGTACAGAATCCAAAAGAAATTAATCTAATAAATAGTTCAGGAACTCCAAATTCACTTTTTGGGGAGAGGGGAAAAGAGGATGGGAATAGCATTTTAAGACACACTAAGAGGACAGTCTCAGTTTCCATTTTGTGTAGGCACAAAATCAAATACCAAATCTCTTAGTTCAGGCCACAATAGCACATGCAATCCATCCAACATAACCATGGATGAAAATGCTCTTAAACAGATTTTCTCTATATATACACAACATTGATTGTCCAAATGGTAGGTTTGTGGTATTGAGGGGAGGAACTAAAGATAAACGAGCAAGTGTCATATAAGGCTAGTGCTAATTTCAATCCATACAGCAGATTCCTGTATCTCAATTCCACCACCATTACCACACACACACACACACACACACACACACACACACACACACACCACCTACATAGACACCACACACAAACACACCCACAGAAGGCCACCATTTGTGCTGTTGTTATTTCTTATGCATTTCCATGGACATTTTTAGCAATTGGAATTTGTACAGACCCTGCAATCTGATGATACTGAATCAGCAAACTTGACCAGTGGAATGGGGTGGTAGGAAACCCCTCAGGATAGTAAATTTCTATGGATCATAAATCATTACATTCAGGGGTGGGCTTCAAAAATTTTAGCAAGGGGTTCTCTGCCCGGTTGCTGGGTGGGCATGGCCATAGTGGGCGTGGCCTAGTTGGCCTCCTGCACCACGGCAGGGGGGGTGTTTTTGCCCTTCCCTGGCTCCGGAGGCTTTCCTCGAGCCTCCAGGAGGGCGAAAAAGGCCTCCCCAGGCTCCAGAGGCCCCCTGGAGGCCAGAAATGGGCCCGTTTCCAGCCTTCCCGCACTTCCGGTAGGCCCGTTTTTCACCCTCCACGAGCTTCCGTGCGCACCCTGCACTTACCTGCATCCAAAATGGGCTGCGTGGGGACTCCTGGGAGGGGCAGGGTGGGGTGGGTGGGGCCAGCCAGGAGTGGGATTTTGGGGTTCTCCGAACTGCACAGAATCTTAGCTAGAAGTTCTCCCGAACCCCTGCAAACCCCCAGCAGCCCACCCCTGATTACATTATTAAGAAGAAATTATAATTTGGAACATGCCTCATACTCCTTCCTCCTCCTATTTTCCCCACAACAACAACCCTATGAGGCTGAGATAGTGTGACTGGCCCAAAGTCACCCAACTGGCTTTATATCTAAGGTAGGACTAGAACTCACAGTGTCCTGGTTTCTTGCCTGATGTCTTAACTACTAGAATAAACTAGCTTAGAAGCTGAGACATTTGTAAATTATCCTAAATCCTAATAGTTCATTCTAATTATACACTTCTGAGAATGCAATTATTTTGGGAGTGCACAGGAAAACTATTAGCTCCCTAGAAGCTCTTACATGTATTAGAAATCTTTTTTTGGGGGGGGAGGGGAGAAGGGTCTTTGCGGAGGGAGATAAACTAAAAACATTTCTCCCTCATGCAAGCACCTCACTTTGTGGGACTTCAAGAATGCACATTCAAATTACAACAGAGACTAATAGAAAACTAAGATTTCCAGATGCATGTATATTTTTGAATTTAATTCAATTTATTAAAGCTGGGAAGTCCTTTGCAGACTTAATAAAGAACCTAAGCACGATAAGCCAAGGCCCATTTCTCCCTTTTCCCCTGCATTATTCAAATTTAATAAACAATATTTCACATTTGTTTGACATAATGTCAAACTCGGGACTCCTAAAGAACTGCTACAGCTTTGGAACTGTTATGCTTTCTTGGACTTTAATCATTTTTGGCAAGGTTCCATTTCCTGTCAGAAAGTGAAACAGCTTAGGAATGTCATTTTCACGAAAGAAAACAGAGAGGATCCAGGAGGAAGTTCTCCTCCGCTCCTGAGCCCCCTAAGATACTCAAACACCCTCACAGGAGGGCTGGAAAGCATCAGACATTAGCAGAGGGAAAAGGACAGGCTTTTCCCACATTAAAATACACGGATAAAGTTGAACTTTTACTAAAAATAATCTTCATGATTAATTCTATTATATATATATATATATATATTTAAAAAGCTGGACAGGATTCCCCCCTTCTCCACAAATATAGTCAAATTATCTTTTCGCTTTAAAGGGACATTTTGAAAAATAAGCTGAAATGCCTTTGTAGATTTTTGATTTTTTTTTTAGCTATGAAAGATGAAATAGGATATGCAATCCTCCTCACTGGATAAATATACTGCTGATCCAGGCCTAGTCGAGTGAGGCAATATCTTCAGGCAGAAAGGAATGGGGAAAGGGACGGGAAGGCAGAGGGGCATCCGGCATTGCTTGAACCCTGTAAATTAAGTTCTAGATAGTTTCCCCAAGTTCTGAAATGCAGGTAGTCCTCAATTTACAACCATTCATTTAGTGACCAAAGTTACAACGGCACTGTAAAAAGTGATTTATGACTATTTTTCACACTTACAACCATTGCAGCATCCCCTTGGTCACATGATCAAAATTCAGGCATGTGGCAACTGGCTCATACTGTATTTATGACGGTTGCAGTGTCCGGGATCATGTGATCACTTTTTGTGAACTTCTGACAAGCAAAGTCAATGGGGAAGCCAGATTCACTTAACAACCATGTTGCTGACTTAACAACTGCAGTGATTCACTTAACAACTGTGGCAAGACAGGTCGTAAAATGGGGCAAAGCTCACTTAACAAATGTCTTGCTTAGCAACGGAAAATTTGGGCTCAATTGTGATTGTAAGTTGAGGACTACCCATACATTCAGTCAGTTTCTTTTCTGAGAGCCTTCCATTTCCAGACTCCTACTGAGGTGGCTCAGTGGCTAAGACGCTGAGCTTGTCGATCGAAAGGTCGGCAGTTCAGCGGTTCGAATCCCTAGTGCCACGTAATGGGGTGAGCTCCCGTTAGTTGTCCCAACTTCTGCCAACCTAGCAGTTTGAAAGCATGTAAAAAATGCAAGTAGAAAAATAGGGACCACCTTTGGTGGGAAGGTAACAGCGTTCCATGCGCCTTTGGTGTTTAGTCATGCCGGCCAGATGACCATGGAGACGTCTTCGGACAGCGCTGGCTCTTCGGCTTTGAAACGGAGATGAGCACTGCCCCCTAGAGTCGGGAACGACTAGCACATATGTGCGAGGGGAACCTTTACCTTTACTGTCACACAGATAGGACCAGCTTTAAGCTTTAAGATAGAGTAGGCACTGGTCTAGAGTGTCAAAGTTTAGGGAAGCCAGCAACACCCTCCTTCAAAAGCAAAGGCTACTTTAAAATGCAAATCTTTACATCAGTGGGAGGTGACACCATCAGTCAACGTGGCCTAGGAGTGCCATATACAGTACCCTTGATCCATCACTGCCCACAAATGTGAACGCCTTATCAAAGGGTTAAGGTTCTATCAGTTGAAAAAAGGGTTTTGACAATCCATAAGAAACCTTCAAAGGAAAAGAAGAACCTTACTAGAAGGAAAGCTTTGCTGGATGGCTGCTAATAGTTAAGGTCCTTACTTAACTGTCGGGTGGAAGACCAATATTTTGGAAACTGGAGGCTGATGTGTCATCCAAGATAGAAGGATGAAAGACAAGTTGATGGGATAAAAGGAAGCCAAAGATAGAGCCACATGTTGCAGCTTGAGAGGAAAACATATTTTGATAGAACGGAACTGGAGGAAGCAGTCAACAGATAGAAGAAGAAATTCAAGGGTCTGTCAGAAAATTTGGAGATAGAGGAAGAGAAAAAAATGAATGTGAAAAAAAAAGACAAAAACATCAGTCAAGATCAGGTATATTCACTTACTTTGATACTTAAAATCAGCTTATTCACCTTTTATTATATGAACTGCAAGGATTTTGAGATCACAGCTTGTTCCTCTGTAAAACTCATTCTGTCAGCAAAGAAAGTTGTCAAAAGTCTCACAGCTGAAGAAAATAAACTAAATTTCATTTTGTTTAGTGCTCAAGCTAAGATACACTTATAAAATGAAAACAGAGAACTGGAACATTTTAGTGCTTGTGACACTAGCATCTATTCTTAGATGACTGATTTACAGTTCTAATGGCAAGAGTCCACTGGAAAAAAAGTTCCTTCTAGCAAGTTTAAATTTTATTTTGCATGTTTGGGAACAAGCAGCTAAACAGGAACCTACAAAGACACAACAAACTTATGTGTTCAGCTGATGAATATTCCTGTCTAGCAAACTAGTGAAACTAAGAAAGTTCCTTCTCAAGTTATTTGATTTAAATCTAATTCAGAAGCAACCCATCCTCTATAGCTATTGAGCTATTTTTGTTTGTTAAAATGTGACTGAAAAGGAAAGCCTCCTTTTTCCTAAAAGAGGAGTGCTCAGTAAAGACAAAAAGTAAAAATTAAAAGCAAGAGAGAGAGAGAGAGAGAGAGAGAGAGAGAGAGAGAGAGAACAATAGAGACCCTCTTCTACCCACACCATAGAAATCTGGTCATCTTTAAGAGCGCTTATGTCCATCTTAATTCTCAGAGAAGATGATACTAGATATTACTGATTCTTATGGGAGCAGACTGGAGCAGATTAAGGCAAAATGAGCACAAATGACTGCGTAGGCTGAGATATATGTCAGTGGTAAAGATGTTTACCTCACTTAGAAGTGCTTGTAACCAAACAAACAATCTTAGTGGATACAAGAAAGAAACTCAGAAGAACAAGAATAAGCCTTAGGCAAAATACTCACATTTACACAGTGGCACACACAGCTACGGGCCCCAAGTTTGAATTTCAATAGAATTGCAATGATTTTATTACCATTGGGAGGTGATCACATCTGAGCAAACAAGAGGCAGGGAAGATTTTTCCAGTGGAATTTTGGATCCACTTTCTTACCTTTTCCTCTTTAAGATTTGAAAGCCATCAGCAGACTGGCAACCTTCTTCCAGTGAGTTATGGCAATCCTGTCCTAACAGGATTCACTGTCTGTTGTGTCTTTCAGGATCCAAAAGAATAGTTACGGTAATATATAAAGACTTAAAACAGTTTGAATCCTGTGTGTTAGAGTAGTAAATTGTATTTGAACAAATCCTAATCTATACTTGACTAATTTGGACTGATTCAGAAGAGGCTTGAATTCAAGAGAGAAACAATTCTATATGCAAATCCTCCCAAACCTACCTTAATGATCTGAAAGTTCACAGAGATATAGCTCATCTGTCTCTTCATTCACACAGCACCCTAGATTAGGCAAAAATATATCTGGATCATTTGTGATTCTGGTTAAGTTAAGTTAAGTTAAGTTAAGTTAAGGTAAGGTAAGGTAAGGTAAGGTAGGATAAGGTAAGGTAGGGTAAGACAAGACAAGACAGACAGTCATTGTATTAGCTTGTTGTATAAAGCAAACCATCATATTAAGCCATGATATAATTTATATCTTTGGGTATAGCATGTTATTTGCACACAGTAAACATTTGCCCTGAATATGGTTTAAGCATGCTATATGAAGCTGGTCTCTGTATTTGCATATTCTCCAAGTAAAGAGCAAAGCAAGGGAGATTTTGGTGTGTGTGATTGAAAAGTTTGACTTTCAATCCCAGTGAGTGATAGAATGCTGGAGTCACATATTACAAGACTGTTTCAATGTTCAGAGTTTTCTTTCCTAGGGAACCAGGAAAAGTGAACATTTTGTAATATTTGTGAGACTTGGAAGAGTATAGCATTGGTGGCTTGCCCAAAAAGTAATGGATGTTCAAGTCTTTCTGCCTCTATTACAATTTCTTCATATTCATCAGCTATCCTTTTCTCATATCAATTTCTTTGGCTTCGGTTCCAATCATTTTTTTAAAGTTACTATTCTTGAATACTGTATATCATCAAAATGTTTTCCCCAGTCTCCCATGAAACTGTTGTCACCACAACAGCTCATGATAATGATAACTCTCCCAATCAGCCTGTTGCCCCCCCCACCTCAGCCCCCAAACAAAAATGTAGACTACTTTTATAAATGAACTAGATCATCCGTTGGAATATTATGGCCAGAATTATTTACAATTTGCCTGTCAGGACGAGTTGCTGAAATTTGCAGAAGCTCTTGTCATTCTAAAAAACATAAAGAAGATTGCTTTGGGTGGAAATTAAAATCAAAATCTTGAGTTATTTCTGTTACGTTTTTCATACACACAATGTGTTCGCATTTCCTTTCTCCTTAATTTATTTTCCTGACTATCGGCACCACAATTCTGTATTTAGAACGGCAACTGAATGATATGTCCAATGATGGTGAAAGAATCGCTTTCCTCTTTACTTAGGAGATGGAAGCGAGCTTTCTGAGGTTGAGGATCACACTTTGGCAGTACGTAGCACATCTGGAGTTAATATGTATATATGTTTGGTCTAGTGATTAAGGCACCAGGCTAGAAACCAGGAGATCCCGAGTTCTAGTCCTGGCTCAGGCATAAAAGCTGGTTGGGTGACCTTGGGCCACTCACTCACTCTCTCTGCCCAACTCACCTCACAGGGTAGTTGTTGTGGGGAAAATAGGAGGAGGAAGGAATATTAGATATGTTCACCACCTTGAGTTATTTATAAAAATAATAAATATCTATTTATACAAACAAACAAACAAACAAACAAACAAATAAATAAAATACACACATATACACACACTTAAAACAATTAAAGAGAGCCAATTTGGGGTAGTGGTGATGGCGCCGGCCTAGAAATCAAGGGACTATGAATTCTAATCCCACTTTAGGCACAAAAGCCAACTGGGTGATTTGGGGCCAATCAGTCTCTTTCAGCCCAATCACCTCACAGGGTAGTTGTTGTGGGGAAAAATAGGAGGAAGAAGGAGTATTATGCATGTTTGCTGCCTTGAGTTGCTTATAAAGTCATGAAGGTGGGATACAAATCTAATAATAAATAAGTAAATATAAAGATCTTCAACTGCTCTTATCCACTGAATTTTGCCCAATTTCAGTGGCAGCATGAAGAGAGGAAATTGGAAGGCTCAAGAAGCCCTAGTACATTGCTTATCTGTTGTTTGGAGATACAGAAATAATTTAGAGCAGTGGCCCCCAACTTTTTGGGCACCAGGGATCGGTTCCGTGGAGAAAGGTTTTTCTGCGGACCAGAGGGGGCGTGGTTTTGCATGCTGCCTGCATCCCACAGATGGGGCTTCACTTGTTTGCGTGGACCGGTTGCTGGCATGCCATGGACTAGTGCCGGTACACAGACTGGGGGTTAGGGACCCCTGATTTAGAGCACTAACCTGAAACTGCTCTCACTCCTGTTTCCAGAAACTCCTATGTCTGTGATGGTCACATCATGCTTCCTAATGGTATATTCAGTCATGATTTCCCCAAACTACACTGGAAATGTATGAATAGGCAAAATAGTAGGCCCTGCAGAAAGAAGAATTGAGTCAATGCCCTCAGACTCAAAAGACCTGCCTGTTCCACACCCTGAATGGCAAAAAGTAGATCTGCCTCTGAGACGGCAACTAGAGATCTCCAAAAATACTTGCATTAAGCCGCGGTGGCGTAGTGGTTAGAGTGCAGTACTACAGGCTACTTCTGCTGCCTGCCGGCTGCCTGCAATTTGGCAGATCGAATCTCACCAGGCTCAAGGTTGACTCAGCCTTCCATCCTTCCAAGGTGGGCAAAATGAGGACCCAAATTGTTGGGGGGCAATATGCTGACTCTGTAAACTGCTTAGAGAGGGCTGTAAAGCACTGTAAAGCGGTATATAAGTCTAAGTGCTATTGCTATCGGGGCATAAAGATGATCCGGAAGTAGCACATGTATTTGCACAATTCCCCTTTCTCATTCAGCAGCTCTGTCTAAAACATGGGCTCTATCAAGGTCTGACAGAGTTTTCAGCTTGAATTGTTGAAGAAAAACATTAGAAACTTGTTCACTAAAGTTTGTAGCTCAAATAAACAGCTTGCTGCATCTCTAATGGTAAGGCTTATAAAATGCATCATACATTAAATTTAATGTTGCCTCATTAGTCTTAATTAGATTCCTACATTATACTAAGATTACGATTTCTTTGTGGTTATGTTTTCTCCTAAAATAAATTTTACTCTAATCCAGAGGGCAGAGTAGCTTCTACCCTTTCAATAAATACGTCCAATCATTGATCTATCTCCATATTCTTAACCTTGTAGAATCAAAAATTAGTCAGTATCGCACTAACATTTCAGCATGCAAAGTAATGATAAAAGAAGTTGCACTGACATTAAATTTAAAGAAATAAAATATACTACAGAAATGTAACTAACTGGTCAACCATTTGCCATCTTTCCTCACAACTGCCTTTCAGATAATATGTGAAGAGGAATTTTATCTCAAACACTTCAGCTTTATCTTCTGCTTCAGAAAATAGAAGAGGAAAAAAAAATCTCAACCCTTTAATGATATCACAGTTTGCTGTAGTGAAATTTAATGTGATACCACAAATTCAACTGTGTGATCAGTCTGAAAGATGATGTAATAGGAGCTGGCAAGTTGGTACAATGACCTTTTCAAAACACACACTCACAAATCTTCAACACTTTGCAAATTAGGCAAGGAACCTGAGGTCAGTTGAGATTTCTCTTCAATACTTCTCTTCGTAAAAGGTGCTAGAAATGCTGTCCCGGAAAATAAAGGCTATCTCTGCCTCGGCTTCCAAAGCTTCTGCCTCTGCCAGTTTTTTATCTTTGAAGGACTGTTAATGGTACAGGTAGAATTAAGGTAAATTAGAATAACCCCCCCCCCTGCTCAAGCAGGAGTCCCTACACCATTTCCGACAAATGGCAGTCTAATTTCTTCTTGAAAGTCTCAATTGTTGGAGCTCTCACAACCTCCGAAGGCAAGCTGTTCCACTGGTTGATCGCTCTCACTGTCAGAAAGGTTCTCCTTATTTCCAGGTTGAATCTCTCCTTGGTCAGTCTCCATCCATTATTCCTTGTCTGGCCTTCTGGTGCCTTGGAAAACAGCCTGACCCCCCCCTCTCTGTGGTAGCCCCTCAAGTATTGGAATACTGCTATCATGTCTCCCCCTAGTCCTTCTTTTCTCTATACTGGCCATACCCAATTCCTGCAAACGTTCTTCATATGTTTTTGTCTCCAGGTTCTTAATCATCTAAGTTGCTCTTCTTTGCACTTGTTCCAAAGTCTCAACATCTTTTTTGTAATGTGGTTACCAAAACTGAATGCAGTATCCCAGGTATGATCTTACTAAGGCTTTATAAAGCGGTACTAATAGTTCACGTGATTTTGATTCTATGTCTCTGACATTCTTCCAGAGTCATGAAGTTTATTAGGTGAGCTAAGAGCAATCCCATGTTTTCAGCCTAATCTACCTTCTGGGAACTATGGAGTAGGAGAACCATATTTACCTCATTGAGCTCCTAGAGGAAGTATGGGATACACAGGTAGTCCTCGACTTATGACCACAATTGAATCCAAGATTTCTATTGCTAAGTGAAACAGCTTGTCAAGTGCTTGCCCCATATTTACAACCTTTCTTGCACCAGTTGTTAAGCGAATCACTGCAGTTGTTAAGTTAGTAACAGCGTTGTTAAATGAATCCCCCATTGATTAAGGTAATCATGTGACCCCGGGGACACTGCAACCGTCATAAATATGAACCAGTTGCCAAGCAACTGAATTTTGATCATGTGGCCATGGGGATGCTGCAACAATCGTAAGTGTGAAAAATGCCCATAAGTCACTTTTTTCAGTGACATTGTAACTTCAAATGGTCACTAAATGAACAATTGTGAGTTGAGGACTACCTATAAATGTAAATCTGTATCTTGAATTCTCCCTGCATCACTACAAATTGTTTCTAGAAATCACTAAATGACACATTGCCTGCCATATTTACATTAGGCATTCCTCAAACTCTTCTGAATGATTGCACTACAAATTTCTCATCGCAGTATGATTTGGCATCTCTGAGTATAAGATTAAATATCAGGGGCATCCTGATGCCCTCCTTGTTAATTGGATTGGCACAATGTTACATAACTGTTTTGCCTATTCACCTGCTGATGCTTAATGCCTTGTAATTAATCTAAAGCAGGTATGGGATAAGCAAAAGGAAGATGTCCTTATTCTCCATTTTGATCATAAGCAAGCAGCCATTCTACACTTTAAACTCAGAGTGGATAAAGAGATGCTAAGAAGATGGTTGGCTTGAAGATAGGCAATCCTGGCTCCATCCTCAGCCAGCTTTGAAATGTGATATGTACTAGGAATACATGGATTGAGCAAACTAATATCGGAACGCCCAATTTAATTTGAATCTCCAAATCAATTCAACTGTTTTTTCCCCCCTATGTGTTCTACTTTGTCCAACTTGATTGAGAGGCATCTCATTTAATTATTTAAATCAACTAGTTAATTCAGTTTGCCATGTCAGTTTAGAGATTTGATTGAACCCCCTTCAAACAGAATCCCCAAATCAAAGCTTTGACAAGCCCTGTTATGTATCACACATGGCTTCTTATGCATGTCTCTTTCTTTGGCTGCGTTACTAGCTTAGTGTTATCTCTGTGTTTGGCTCATTAGGCACAGCCTGAGGAATCTCAACTCAGCAATCATTATTAAAGGAAGAAAAAAAGAATCAGAGAAGTCCTTCCCTTCTCTCTGTCCAGCCCACTCATATAGACATGACTCTCTTTCGCTGCTTTTTCTTGACCATCAGAGAGGCCAGGAAGAGACATAGAGGCCATGGGAGAAGAGCTCTGTACGGAGTAAGGCCAAGAAAGCACTGAGCCCTCAGATAGAAGTAGCTAAGCTCAGAACCCTTGGGTTAATTGTTCCATGTAGTAATACACAAAGCTAGTAAAGATTTATCTGCGTGACCGCCTTCTCCCACACTCCTCCCAACGACCAGTGAGGTCGCACAGGGTCGGCCTTCTTCAGGTCCCGTCAGCCAGACAGTGTCGGCTGGCGGGTCCGCGGGGGAGGGCCTTCTCTGTAGCCGCACCGACTCTATGGAACCAACTTCCCCCCGAGATCCGTACTACCCCCACCTTACTGGCCTTCTGTAAAGCCGTTAAGACCTGGCTTTTCTGGCAGGCCTGGGGCCAATAACCTATGGATTGGCCCATGAATGTAGGTGTAAATGTTTTATTGATATTTTTAAATTGTACTTATGTTTTTATTGGTGTTTTTATTCATGTATTGTGAGCCGCCCAGAGTCCTTTGGGAGTTGGGTGGCATACAAATTTTATTAATAAATAAATAAATAAATAAATAAATAAATAAATAAATAAATAAATAAATAAATAAATAAATAAATAAATAAATAAATAAATAAATAAATAAATAAATAAATAAATAAATAAATAATAAATAAATAAATAAATAAATTTATTAATAAAATAAATAAATAAAGATAAACCTCTAGGGACCTAGAGAGAGAAAAAGGAGATAAAAGAAAAAATATAGAAAGGAAAGTTGGGGGTGGGGAATTCCAACATTGCCCAGGGCAGAAAAACAAATATCCATCACATTAAAAAAAAAAAAAATCTATAGGATTCTTTGCTAGGAATTTTAAAAAATCCCATTTAGTCAACCTTGTTTTTCTTTTTCAAGAAGGAACTGAGAACTGTCTGTCCAGGTAGTGATACATAGATCCCAGAGATCATAACTCATGATGACATAATGTTGTTGCTGTTGTGAGGTTGTTATATGACCTCACTGGCTTGAGCTTTCCAAACATTATCTTTAAACCCCAGAGAACTCCTCTTCTCTACTTAAAACAAACAAAAAGGTTGTATAACTTTGGTAGATAATTTTTCTTTTTTCCTCTGGACACCATGATTTTCTACTGCCGGCTAAAACTAGAAATGATGATGCACTTGAATGCTGCGTGGGATTAATAATTCATTTTTAAGAGTCAATAATTAGTTTTAGATGATGGCTCCCATTTTATGATGTCCTTGTTTCTTACCAGTTTATTGCCTTCTTGCTGGTTGGTTTCATGATAAAACTGTACAAATTTTAAGAGTATGAGATACTGAGATAAATCTGGCCTTTAAAAAGTGGATTCCCCTTCCGTAACCCCTGATTAGAATGGAAATGTCATTATTTTTATCAACCTTGAACTTTTGAAAATAAGTAGAGGTATAAAATACACTAAGATAGTCTCTTTTATTTGCTCACAGATGTAAAGCCATGTTATCTACAGCACTCACATAGAACAGCCAAGTTACTCAGGATATTACAGGAGAAAATTTAAACTCTGTAGCCAATCACTAAAGAGTATTGATTACAGAAGTCTACATTTGAAGCAGTAATGTTTTGGGGAGCAAAATAAAAATAAAAATGCATGAGCATAATGTCCCATTGCATTCTCCAAAGTATAAAATCAAACTGTATTTACAGTTCTGTTAAAAAAAAATAGCCATACTTGAATCTTTACATTTTTACAGGTAGCATCCATGTATATTATCCCATGCATGCACACAAATCTGTCCCGTTACAAAAGGAGCATTCACTCCAGCTCAAAATAAAGTAAATCTGAGGGAATACTGACTTCCTCAGGTCAGAACCAGAAAATCGAATTAACCGCACAAGCACAGTCAGCATAATGCTGATTGACGGCAATCTCAAGCATAAAGATGAGAGGAAGCAGTCATTTGCTTAAACTATATACTGTGAACTATTTATTCAGCAATGGTATCAAATTAATAAGAAGATGGAAGGGAAGGAGGAGGTAGGAAGGACTGAAAAGGAAGTGGGAATGGGAACTGCTAATTGGCTGGCAAGCTGCCAAGAGATGTTAATAAGAATAATAATGCCTTAGGACAAGTCATCACTATCTATGTTTGGGCATGAAGATGTTTTATATTGTCAGTCAAAATGGCTCTTTCATGCATTTTTTTTTTAAACAAGAGATGACGGAGTTTCTTTTCTAAAAAAATGTTCTGAAATGTGTATTCCTCAAGCAACAATGTAAGCATGAATTCCTAGAGACTGCCTCAGGACATCAGTTCTAGACGCTGTTTTGAAGACTGATGAGTTTAGAAACAAGCCTCCAAAGTGCTCGGAAAAATGTTTTCTGGACAACCCAGCACAATTTCAGTGTGATTCTGTGGCACATTTACATATACTGTATACATCCTTCCATTTGAGAGAGAGAAGAAAAAAAACCATCTCAAATGCTATATGGCCAAAAATTAGAAACTTCTTTTCTGCACAACTTCTCGTGTAACAAGTGATGGTAAAATCGGAAGGATAAGTGGAGGCACCTTCTATGGGGTGTACCTGGAATAATTTGTGCAAAGGATATATAATGAAAAAAATTATATCTTATCTTTAATATCCTTATAATTGAAGACCATTATCCTGAACTCTGGGATAATAAGAACAACTGGCCCCATGCCCAAAATGAGACTAGAACTCACACTCTTTTTTTTTTTATTTTGTCAAGCATATATAAGGTAACAGATATAAGTATAAACATAATTATGAGTACAGGAGATGGATACAAATAATGGGGGACATTAGGACAGGGACGGTAGGCACGTTGGTGTGCTTATGCACGCCCCCTCCTGGTTTCTAGCATGATGTCTTAACCCCTATACCAAATTGGCTCTCTCAATTATAAAATACATACGTTACTATTTGAAATGCTACAGTTGCTGAAAATGTCAGTAGAAAACATAGTATAACTGAAAGTATAACAACTTGGTTTTAATTCAGCTGAGGATGGATTAGGCCAGAATAAATGAAGACATCATACAGGAGTCAGAAAAGAGATAGCAAAATGATGTAGGAAGGTAAACATGAATTGTTATATCATGGGGGTGTGTGTGTGGAATAGAAACTTCTTTTCTGCACAACTTCTCGTGTTACAAGTGCATAGAAAAAAGAACCAGAAAACTTTAAAACTCTGAGCTGCATTTAGTTGGCTAAGCCTCTCATTAATTCAGTGGAACCTGTGCCTGACTATCAGGATGGGTATGATATAAGAGAAAATACAGAATGTAAGGTTTAAAAATGATGGTAAAATCAGAAGGATAAGTGGAGGCACCCCCTGTAGGGTATCTGGAATAATTTGTGCAATCAACTACTAACAGCTTTTTTGAATGTCACCAGATTCTCCATTTGAAGGAAGTCAGGAAAAAAAGGAAGGAAGATAAATTCTGAAGAGAGTGACCACTGTGGTCATGCTAACATAAACATTAATTTATTCAATAAATTACAAATATTTATGTATTTATTAAATTTGCATGCTTCCCTTCTCTCTACCAAGCGACTCTGAGCAGCATGCAAATCATTGCAATTTAATTGCAACACATTATAAGCCAGTTTAAAAAAAAAAAATAAAGTCAGTGTTGCATTATAATATTATAACAGTTTACAGACACACAGTTAGAGCCCGAAGGATTTGACTCGCTAAGTTTAATATGTCATCTCTAAACATGACTAAATTTGAACCAAAATACTTCTGCATTGTGTTTCAATTAGGATTTTGGTCATCTTTGAAGATGCCTATAATCTTTCTGTTTACCTGTAGCAAAGCCGCCTCATATACAGTGAATTATCTTCAAACTATTTTATTTGGATTTTTGAGAAAGTCTGTTGATCCCAGCACAAAGCTCTCTAAAGTGGATCACATATGTTTCCTGAAAATATTGGAACTTTGATGTTTTCAGAGGAACAAAGTATTAGTTATTACGCTCATTTTTAGAAACTTCTTCATGATAAGAATTAAGTGAAGTCCATTCAAAAACTAAATTAAAAACATATGTATTATTAAATTGCAAAACTGCACTAATATAATCTGTCTCTATTGGAGAGAGTTCCTGGTATGGTTTTGTTTGCCTTTGCTTGTTTTTTTTTCCTGCAACTTGTCCTTCCAAGTAAATCCCAGTCCATCCCTATTATACTTTTGTGGGTTATTTAAGATTTATTTTAATTTATATACATTACTGCAAGGAGTTATTATTTAGGTTCATGTGCTCTAGATTTTAGGAAAAAATGCTAAGTGAATGATGTACTGTCAATTCTGTAGGCATATATAGATAGTGACAAGTGCGAGAAATTTTTAACCCTTTTTGATTCCAACTCCCACCTGCCACTGCCATTATAGCTAATAGAGAGGATGATGGGAATTGGATTTCAACATCTGGATGGTAATAACCCTTTCATCTTACATGAACATTCATGTTTAAAACATATAATTTTTTAAAAAAATCTATTCCTGCTTAAGGTTTCTTTTAGTTGAAAAAAAAAGGGAAAAAGAAAAGAAAGAAAAAGAAAGAAAGAGATCAGTCCATTGTAAAATGGGCTTCACAGAATTGTGAATTAATCCAAAGGCTTAATTTATACCAGAATTTGGAAAAGCTTGGTTTTCAAGGATGGGAGAAGGGAAGATGGAGAGAAACAGAGAAGAACATGGCATGTATTGAAAGAAGGAAGCCAACATTGACCCAAGACAATGTGGTACTTGAGGCAGGAGAACCAAAAGTCATCAAAATAGTGCCATCTTGTGGACTCCTGTAGGTGTGTGCCTTGCGTGCCACTAATCCTGCTCCCTGAAATAGGATACCCCTGAGATCTATTTCCCCCTATCCCTTCCCACATTCAGGAAAGCATTAAAAATTGTCTTGGTCCAGGACAATTTTTGAATTGTTCTCAACATCTAGTCCTTCCTCCTTCTCTCCTCCCTTTCCTTCCCTCCTTCCTTCCTTCCTTCCTTCCTTCCTTCCTTCCTTCCTTCCTTCCTTCCTTCCTTCCTTCCTTCCTTCCTGTATTCTCTGCCATATTGTGATTGATCCTGCATTATTTGCAATGTTTTTCAATCTTATTGTATTAGCCCTAGAAATTTTGTCAGTTAGGCCTTTCAAATTAATCCAAAATAACATTTATTGCTTTAACAAATATGCAATTGTTGGCAATGATCCAAAGAAAGAATATGACAAGTGTTTGTGCAATGTTCCCACAATGTCACAATATGCCTCATGCTTACAATTGTTTTTCTTCCATCACAAATACTAGGATCCTTTGCATTGAATCACAGTTCAATGCTTTCCCTCATTTACATACAATGGTGGTTAATTAGCAGGAAGGAGTTGAGAATGGAAGAGGGGAGGTAGAAAACCCATTTCCACTATGTATAATAAAAGGAGATGAAATAGAAATGAGAATTGGAGCCAAATCTACCTGCACAATTCCATTACTACATTTTCTTTGTTTGAAAAGCCCAATCCAGGATCCTTTCTCCCCTATTTATAGGACATTTTTTTTTCTTAACTTAATTTTATTTACAATAAAAATACAGTACAAAGTAAATTAAAAATTGAGACATTAGCTAGAGTTGAAATAACAAGTAAAACAAACGAGAAAAACTAAACATTATAATTACCAGTTAAAATCAATAGTAAAACAACTGCAAGAAAAATGCACTTTAACTTCATATAAGACACTGAAATCCATAGTTTTATTAAAAGCAAATAAAATAGATTCCTCGATTTTTCAAGGAGTGCATTCCCAAGACCAGGGATGGGTTCCAACTTACCTCGCTGCCGGTTTGCTCCCTCCCGCACCGCGTGGGTGCGCCTCGTGGGCACGCACGCACTTCGCGCGTGCATGTGCAGTAACAAAAAATCCGGGAAAAAACGCGCACACACTTTGTGTGCATGCGCAGTGCCGAAAAATAAAAAAAATCTCCCCCCCACAAAAAGCCAAAAACAAGATGGCGATGCATGCACAGTGCCAGAAACTCGGCTTCTGCACATGCACAGAAGAAAAAAAAATAAAAAAAAATTAAAAAAAAATATTTAAATTTTTTTTCAAAAAAAGATGGCAGCCCCCACGGACCGGCACTGACCGATCCAGTTTGGCGATGTCATCGTGACATCACCAGCGGGCTGCTACCAGTTCAGGAGAACCGGTCCTAACCAGAAGGAACCCACCCCTGCCCAAGACCTTCAGGTAGACCAGAAAAAGCTTCTCTACTAGATGAAGTCACCGCAATTTTAGGAATCAAGTTATCTTAATAAACACGGAGGTGCCCAAAGATGCATGTATCTCTCAAACAATTGAGTTCATATGGAAAAGGAGTTCTCCTCAATACGTTGCCTATAATTGCTCATCTCAGACAATCCAGGGCAAATTTCTTAAGAAGAGATCTAATGCTTGCCTTCCTTAAAAAAGGAGCACCCTTTATTGTCTCAGAGAGGCATTTATGACTTCACTAGGACATCTCTTACAAGCAAGACTAGTCAAGATCTACAGGACAAAGAGTAGAATGTGCTGTCCCAAACAGCCTCAGGTGTCACAATCTAACTGTACACGAAGAGTTACAAGATACTCCTGTAGTTGGCTGTACATTGAAGAAGGAATCCAGTCTGGCCCAAATGAGATTTTTAAGCCTAAAAAAACCATAGAAAATAGAATAGAATAGAATAGAATTTTTTATTGGCCAAGTGTGATTGGACACACAAGGAATTTGTCTTGGTGCATATGCTCTCAGTGTACATAAAAGAAAAGATAAGTTCGTCAAGAAACACAAGGTACAACACTTAATGATAGTCATAGGGTACAACTAAGCAATCAAATCATAGTAGGAACCAGTCAATATAAATTGTAAGGATACAAGCAACAAAGTTACAGTCATACAGTCATTTGTGGGAGGAGATGGTTGATGGGAACGATGAGAAGATTAATAGTAGTGCAGACTTAGTAAATAGTTTGACAGTGTTGAGGGAATTATTTGTTTAGCAGAGTGATGGCGTTCGGGGAAAAACTGTTCTTGTGTCTAGTTGTTCTGGTGTGCAGTGCTCTATAGCGTCGTTTTGAGGGTAGGAGTTGAAACAGTTTGTGTCCAGGATGTGAGGGGTCTGTAAATATTTTCACAGCCCTCTTTTTGACTCGTGCAGTATACAGGTCCTCAATGGAAGGCAGGTTGGTAGCAATTGTTTTTTCTGCAGTTCTAATTATCCTCTGAAGTCTGTGTCTGTCTTGTTGGGTTGCAGAACCAAACCAGACAGTTATAGAGGTGCAGATGACAGACTCAATAATTCCTCTGTAGAACTGTATCAGCAGCTCCTTGGGCAGTTTGAGCTTTCTGAGTTGGCGCAGAAAGAACATTCTATGTTGTGCTTTTTTGATGACATTTTTGATGTTAGGTGTCCATTTTAGATCTTGTGATACCTAGAAATTTGAAGGTCTCTACTGTTGATACTGTGTTGTCTAGTATTGTAAGAGGTGGAAGTATGGGAGGGTTTCTCCTAAAGTCTACCACCATTTCTACGGTTTTGAGTGTGTTCAGTTCCAGATTTTTCCGGTCACACCACAAGGTTAGTTGTTCAACCTCCCGTCTGTATGCGGATTCAAAATGCTGCCGGATTCCCCCTGAAGATTCTGTAATAGCACTTTGGAACAGGAAGTGAGGGTGACGAGTCAGCCTCCTCACAATCTGAAAAAAGTCAGCATGTTATAACAGCTTGGCAATTAGTACATGTAGGAAAACAACCTACTTCTTTGCTGGACATATCACAGCATAGACCTAACATGATAAGTCTGATCAGAGACAGCTTAGATCTTCCTTCACCCAGACTCTGTTCTTGCTGCTCTTGCAATTCATCCATTTATCCAAACCCTGCTTTGAAGCAGTTTGGAGGAGGCACTTAGTAAAAGTTTAAGAACTTCCTATTCCAGGTACCAATCCAGATGGTGACAAAATCACAGATGAAACAGCACTATATAGTGCTTGGGCCTCTTGGGAACCCAACTGGATTCAGTCATGTTTTTGTGAGACCGTTTTATTACAACAGAAGACACAAATTTAGCGGATCAAATCAAATTTAACCATATATTGATCCATCCATGATAGTGGGCAAACATGAGGTATCCATGGAATATCAAATTGAACATGGAACTGTATTATGGGTTGGCCTTTTGACCATAATTGACAGCTGGAACATATTCATAGTGTCGAGGCCTTGATGGACTTTGAACCAATCCTAAAGGGATTATTGAAATCCAGCAGTACTGTAAAGTTAGGGGGTCTGCAACATCTACTGCACAACCTGCTCTGACAATTCAGTCAAGAATTCTGTTAAGTAGTAGGACAGGTGGTATACTGTGAGAGGTAGTGTCCAAGAAGGGGAAGCTGGATTAATGGACTACAATGAAACAGCAGTTTCCTAGGAAGGAGGGAACATGTTCCAGAAAGAGAAGGGTGACAAGAGGCAGCACAGCCTAGAACTGGATAGGAGATAGAGTAACAGATAAAAGATAGCCATTAGCTAGAATCTCCCAGGTATATCCATAGGCAGGGAGTAGTAAGGGTTTAATCTGGCAAGATTCTGTCTCTCATCAGTCAGCAAATAAAGAACTGAACTTTGGGTGAATTGTTCCAGTCATTCTTGAGCTTAGCCTGATATACACTAACGTAAGTGGTATACTAGCCTTTAACCATCTGTAACATAGGACTGTTAAGATGTGTTGGCATTGCAGCTGCCAGAGTTCCTACTCAGTTTTCCAGTCACATATTGGGAATTGAAGTCTCAAAATATCACAAGGATTCCCAGGAGCTGGAAGGTGGTGATACATAAATAATGTTAGAGAAATGTTTTCAACATCTGTGAGTTGGTAATAGACTTCTGGGGTGGTGGTGTTTTTTTTAAAGTTGCCTCCATAATATTTCATAAATAATGTAGACTGATTAAATTAAGGCTATTATGGAGCTTTCTGTAGTAACTTAGATAGCAATTATGTCAGAATCATTTCTGGTCAGATAAGCATCTCACAAAGTAACATTTATAGCCAAAATAAAATAAAGCTCTAGAAAACAAGTGAGGGAAATGTTTAAAATAACTGAAAGTTCTATAGAACTATGGTGAGCTGCAAAGAAATTTCAGACTTTCCTTTACATATTTTTTTTAGCTCAACTACTTTTTTATTTGTTTGCTGGCTTGAAATTAACGGACTTTTGGCAGCCAAAAGAGCAAAAGTGGAATGGCCAAAACATGGCCAAAGAATGTGGTCAGATGACTCATATTTTGTAAACTGCTTGCAGGCCAAACCACTCTCATTGCTTCTGAGGTTCTCTGTAAGGGCACAGCTTCAAAATTATGTTAAAAGGAGAATCTAATAATTAGGGAGGGAAGGAGGGAAGGAAGGAAGGAAGGAAGGAAGGAAGGAAGGAAGGAAATGTTCAAGAAAAAGTGTCTGAAGATTATAGCTGCTGCTTCTTTTATAGAGGCCAGATTTGTAACTTCTTCACTGTTCATTTCTGTGGTCTATCATACCTTTCATAAACCTACTGATTAATATCAAAAGTGAACAATATGACAGCAGGATTACAAATCCACCATAACTGTTTATAATGTGAATGAAAAGCACTCCATTCCGAGCCCTTGTACTTACCAGTAAAATCTTGTTATATTTAAATGATGAAGGGATTACTCAGCTATCAAAGTTCTTTTAAATGTTAAGAAGGAGTACTATTAAAGCCATGTGCTACAGAAGCAAAAGCAAAGGGTCAGGATAGTTGCTATTATCTCTTTGTTATACCGAAGCAACATGGAAACCATTTGTTTTATAACTACCTAATTTGCACCCATCTACAAATCCTGTTTCAAAGCAATTTTAGCTCAAAAAACAATGTTCTAGGTAACTGCTAAGAAGGGTGATGACCAGGAGTAAAATTTTCTTCTATGATGCAAAAGATAAAATGTTCCCCATTCCATGTTAAGAAGCAAAGTGGACAACTGAATTGTAACTTAACTCTGAGGACAGAAGAGCAGGTGAAAACAGTAAGTTGCATGAAATACACTGATCTTTTTTTTCAAATAAAAAGAAATATTAAGGGCTCTGGAAACTACTGTAACCATTTGTCCCTCAGGCAGATTAATTTGGCTAAAAGTAGGGTCAGCCCTGGCCTTAACGCTAAATAGATTATGACAAAAGAATAAATAAGGAATTTAAAAATTACATGACTTCATTTACCTTCTCATGTGGGTCTCAGTACAGGAACGTCTGTAAAATCTCGAATCCTTTAGCCTTTTTAATAGAGAAAATTTATATTTAGGTTTTTTTCCCCCCTTTAAATAAATCCTGACTCCCGATCCTTATGAAGTGCATTTAGAAGATGAGCTTGGGGGAAAAAAATAACTTAGGTGAGACTAGCCATTTGGTGGTTTTATTGGGGCTCACTCAGGGCCCTTATTTATGACCTCATCTCTTGCCTCTCTCTGCTTCTGCAAACATTCGTTTTTGCCGCATGTTGCATATTGTTGTCATCTCTTTTTTTTGAACAGATGTCAAAATTCTTCAAGCTTCAAATGTTTGCAATAGTAATAAGTGCATTAGGCAAAATTGCATAATTTTTGCCGTTTATTCTGATTACAAGATTTGTCAAGTTTGCTGGGGCATACATGATTTTGGATTCTGTCCATCCTGGATTATCCTTCCTTAATTTCCCCAACTGTTGACATTCTCCTTTCCTACCTTCTCTGAACTGCCCCCCAAACTGCGTGTTGTTGCTAAGCAAAGCAACCCTACCCAATAGAACAGAAACACATGCATGGCATATGAATTGGCTTTCCTCTCTACCCCCCTCCCATTTTTTCCTCTGACCTACATTGTTGTCTTTGACATTTAAAATAAATGTGCAAAAGTCAATTAATACCTTATTAAATAATACTGTAAATGCTCTAACATTTCTGGAAGGCAATTTGGATAAATGAATCAAAGCACTTTACCTAAGATAATTACAGGGTCTTAATTCTGCATTTCCCTGCTTGGGTGGATCTCTGAACACACACGGAGATGGTTGAAGAAGCGGAGCTGAAAACATGCAAAGATTTGGGGTGGCCAAAGAAGAAACAGAACTATTAATGCTACCTGCCAGTTTTGCTTGAAAGAAAGCAGAGCAACTTCTTTGAGAACCACACCACTCTCCCATTTTAATAGTGGAAATTAATGCTTGCACAATAAAATCCTGATGCATCCGCTGGAAGGGACATTGGGCCCCATTATTACTGACATTCCTGGGTTTGCTTAGCATCACACCATTTAGAATGCACAGTATAACTTTTCCTCTGCTCGCCAACTTCACAGTGCTTGCAAAATGGAACCGGTGGAGAAGAAACAAGCTGTTTCTTAACCCACCCACCCCTCTGTCTGAAGGGGAGCAAAATAAAACAAGGTTTCAAAAGGTCATAATACAGATTAGGAGAAGATTGAGTAGATTCCCTCTGCTTCCCCCACCTCCAATGTTAACCTTGAAATAACCTACTTGGATGGACAATATTAAGATCTACATATAATAGAACGCTAGTATCTCTGGAGACAATTATATCAGTTGGAAAGCTACGGAATGTAATGTGTAAAAAAACAGATTTGTTCCTTTTTCCATGCTAAATTGATTTTATGGGGAAATCCAATATTAAAAATTGGGGGAGGGGGAAATGGTGATATAGAAAAATTGGATGAAAGTGGGATTATTGACTCTGGATCAATTGATTGGTTAATTGGTTAATTTTTAACCTATGCTGTTCTGAGATGCAAACATTTTCTATCAGAAGTGGCCATATTTACAACTTCAACATTGTTTGGACCAGCAGGATGCTCAGTTTCTGAGACATGAGATACTAGAACAACTAGTTAAAACTTTTAAAACTAAAAAAAATATTAGCTTTTATAGATATTTGTTATCAATAAACCAATTTGAAATACAAAAGCTTAGAGGTGATGGAATAAAGAATTAGAGATTCCTATACAGCCTAGACAATGGGAGAATATCTGAACTTCCACAGCAAGGGAGTCAATGGACTTTGTAGCAGGGGTGAAATGCTACCGGTTCGGACCAGTTCAGGCAAACCAGTAGCAGTGGCTGCCAGTGGTTCAGAGAACCGGTAGCGATGGCTGGCTGGCCACGCCCCTGAACCGGTCCCCCGGTCGCCGCTTGCTCGCCCTGCAAGCGGATGTCCCGGGGCTGCACATGTGCTCTGGCCCTATCCCAGCCAGTCTGATGTCATGCTGGAGCGCCAGCAGTCCAATGCAGTGCGCATGTGCAGTAGCCCCGGGACATCCGCTTGCCATTTCCCACCTTTTGGGCCTGGCGCGCTCGGCTTCCGTGGGGCCTTTGGCCAATTGCCGCCCACTTGCCTTCCCCTCCACCTCCGCCGCCGCTCTCAGACTCAGCCCCATAGCAGCAGCAGCAGAAGATAAGGCCGACACTGGCAGTGGGGGGGAGGAAGGGAGGGAAGGCGCCCCCTGTTCCCGCCACCTCAACTTTGCCAGAAGAAGCCAGGTGCATCCTCTCCCCCCCCTTCTTGGGGAAGAAAACTCCTTGGACAAAAAAAAAGTTAGTGCGTCCTTCGGAATTCCCAGTGGATTCCGAAGAAGTCGTGGGAAAGCCCGGGGATGGATGCTGCTTTTGGGGAGAGCCGGCGGGCTTCCTTTCGGAGAGAACAGGGTCTTTCCAACCCAGGAGCTGGAGAAGGGCTGGGCGGGATGGGGGCAGCAGCTTTGGGCTTTGGACACCCTCCCAAAAGCCCCTCTTCCTGCCCATCAATATGAGTGGAGCCACTTGGTCTGCCCCCACTGCCGCCACCACTGCTGGTGCCAGGTGTGTCCGCACAATAGAACTCCCTGGGAAGGGCTCCGTCTATGTGCCCAGACCAGGTGTGTGTGTGTGTGTGTGTGTGTGTGTGTGTGTGTGTG
>QLTV01002850.1:3226801-3236838 GCA_003457575.1 Thermophis baileyi | reverse complement strand
AAATAGGGCCGCAGGTGGTGCACAGGACGTACGTGTGCAAAGGTCCCCCTGGCCACTGCTGTAAGGTGTTGATCTAATCTCAGCTGCGAGTCCAGGCGGACACCCAAATTGCGAACCCGTTCTGAGGGGATTAAATTTTCTCCCCCCAGAACCACAGAAGGACGATCAAGCTGGTCCTTCGGAGGTAATATCCACATCCACTCAGTCTTATCTGGGTTTAGCTTGAGTCTGTTAACTCCCATCCAGACCCTTACATCGTCCAGGCACCGGTCTATTACGTCCACCGCTTCACTGAATTGACGAGGGGTGGAAATGTACAGCTGGGTGTCATCAGCGTATTGTTGAAACCTCACCCCATGCCGTCGGATGATCTCACCCAGTGGTTTCATGTAGATGTTAAATAAAAGGGGAGAGAGGACCGAACCCTGAGGCACCCCGCACTCAAGGTATTTGCCAACTCTTTGCTCAGAGAGGTGAAAGAAAAATGTATTCAGATAAGTTCATACGATTCAGTCTATCTAACATTTTAAGGTGATCTTGAAGGTCTTAATGAAAAGCCATTCCATCCTCCTTTGATGTCTTTACTCTTTGCTGGACATACCACTTACTGCACTTAAGGAATTAAGCAAGGCTGTTTTCTTGCTCATGGAATAAGAAAAAAAATTGTTGGAGAGAGAAAAGTGATAGCCACATGAAGGTGATTTGCATTTAATGTACATATCATTTAATTCATGTTCTGAAATCCATTGACAGACTACTTCATCCAGACTTCACTGGACAAAAAGTAATGTGATTTTTTTTAAAAAAAAATAACTATTTTGGAAGGATTTGAAATGCATGTTTTCTATCCATAAGGACCCAGTTTTTCATTTTGCATTTCTAAATAAAAGCATCTTATTAGTGGGGAACAAAAAAATATATGAAAATACTCTCTTGGAAAACTGCTGCCAACTGGAGAAGACCATGAGTTGGATGGACCAAGTGCCTGACTCAGTGACTCAGTGCATGATCAAAACTTTCAGCTGGTTTGGGAATCCTCAGGCTTACATATGTTTTCCTCCCACCTCCCCCACCTCCATACTTGGATTAAGATATTGAATTACTGCCATTGAGAATGAACATGAAGCCTCAGTTTAGAAGCTTTCAAATATCTTTTTACATGAGAAATATACTGTAAGTTCTATTACAGTGATGGCGAACCTTTTTTGGTTCGCGTGCCAAAAGGGGGTGTGTGCGTGCACTAGCGCACGCGCACGTGCCCACACCCATTCCCTCCCCCCCACGCATGCGCACAACCCCCCCCCCCGCTGCCCCCTGCGCATGTGCACAACCCCCCCCCGTGAATGCGCAAAGGCCTCACTGAAGCCTGGGACGGTGAAAAACGGCCCAATGGGCAAACCGGAAGTTTCAACCTTCCGGTTTGCTGTTGGGCTGTTTTTCGCACTCCGGGGCTTCAGGAAGCTTCCCTGAAGCCTCTGGAGTGCAAAAAGCAGCCCAACGGCAAACCAGAAGTGCGTTTTTCCGAACTTCCGGTTTGCCCGTTGGGCCGTTTTTTGCACTCCGGGGCTTCAGGAAGCTTCCCTGAAGCCTCCAGAGGGCAAAACGGCCTTCCCCAAGGCCGAAAATCAGCTGGCCAGTGCGTGCATGCGTGCTGGAGCTGACATAGGGGAACGCCTCACGTGCCCTCTGATATGGCTCCGCGTGCCACCTGTGGCACGCGTGCCATAGGTTCGCCATCACTGTTCTATTATGAAGAACAAGCAAACAGAAATAGCAATAGCCCTTAGACTTATATATCACTTCACAGTGCTTTACAGCCCTCTCTAAGCAGTTTACAGAGTCAGCATATTGCCCCCAACAATTTGGGTCCTCATTTTACCGACCTCGGAAGGATGGAAGGCTGAGTCAACCTTGAACCTGGTGAAATTTGAACTGCCAAATTGCAGTCAGCCGACAGTCATCAGAAGTAGCCTGCAGTACTGCATTCTAACCACTGTGCCACCATGGCTCTCGATGTTTCTCGGTGTAAGAATCTCTAAGAACAACTGTTATAGATGCCGACAGCGGCAAGAATGTTCTATGCACAAAAATGGAAAGATACCTTAAGTCCCACAATGTAAGATTGGCTGCAAAAGCTGATGGAGTTAGCAGAGATGGCTAAATTGATTGCTCTAATGAAAGAGAAGAATACAACTAACTTTGTTTCCATATGGAAACCGCTTCTGGACTTTGTGCTTGAGGTGGGGGGGGGGAGAAATGAAACTTTGATTTTGGGTTTTGCTGATTAGTTAGGCTTGCTGTTATAAAAATGGCTAGTTTATGTTACTATGTAATAGTAAAACGTTGAGATTGTATGATATTACCTTATTGTACTGGCTAAAAAGAGTCAGAGGTTAATGTTTTTCTTTTTCTTTTCCCTTTTACCCTACACTTTTTCCTCTTCCCTTTTTCCTCTCTTGTTTTCCCTTTATTTTCATTTTCATTTTTCTTTGTATTTTACAATTTGATACAGTAATAAAACTGGTATTAATCCAGAACAATTGACTTAGTCAGGTTACCAATTTCATCAAGATAATGTACAACTTTACACGAGAAAGCAAGAAAAACGTTTCTGAATAAAATTATTAGAAGCAACTTTATTTTTAGCCATTAAAGAGAAGATATGAACCGCTGGCCTCAAACAAAAATGTGCCCTAAAAGTTTTAGGAATTCCAGAGGCTAAACTAAAATTATTTCCAAATATGAATAAATATTTGATAGTCCAGATGCCTTAAGGCAATCTTCTCTTTTTTTTCCCTTGGAGTTGTAGTCTGTTTTGGATCCCAGACCAATATCAAGAATCAGCCAATATTAGCAGCAGGGAATTTTATGGTTTTATATTGTTCTATTAACAAGCAGGTTTTATTCCAATGCCTTTTTTTTCTTAACATTTTGTTCTCATTTGTAGATTCCTGGGGATTGTAGTAGGTTGCAGCAGTCACATGAAAGTAATCTCTTCCTTCATTTCAATTTACATCCATGCAGTGTGATGACCATCACATGGCTTACTATACAAGTTTCAGGATAGGATGAACCAGGAGCATCGTATACCTCCTGCCTGCAAACAAAGATTAATTTAATTAAGCAGCTCAAACAAACAAATCACATTATGTGCTGCACCGAATTCCACTCTGTTATACCTTCCTGCAAATGCAGCGTAATTACCTACCTACCAGAGTTGATCTAGAGCAGGGGTGTCAAGCTCACATCATCACGTCATCATCACATGACGTCTCGGGACTTTTTCCCCCTTCGCTAAACCGGGCGTGGGCATGGCCAGTGCGTGATGCATCCTGCCTGCTGGACACAAGTTTCACAGCCCTGATCTAGAGCATGCATATGTAGCATATGTATAACTGACCCAGTGGTGGGATTCAATTTTTTTTACTACCGGTTCTGTGGGCGTGGCTTGGTGGGCGTGGCAGGGGAAGGATACTGCAAAATCTCCATTCCCTCCCCACTCCAGGGGAAGGATACTGCAAAATCCCCATTTCCTCCCAATCAGATGGGACTTAGGAGGCAGAGAATAGATTGGGGCGGGGCCAGTCAGAGGTGGTATTTACCAGTTCTCTGAACTCCTCAAATTTTCCGCTACCGGTTCTCCGAACTACTCAAAATTTTCACTACCGGTTCTCCAGAACTGGTCAGAACCTGCTGAAACCCACCTCTGAACTGACCCAATAATGCTTTGCTTTGTTATCTACAATGAATGTGTGAATGGTTTTCAAAAGAAAAATGAAAGTATTGAGTTTAAAAAGGGATTATGGTCTTAAGCCTGGGATTCACAATCATAGACCTGGGATGCAGAGGTGGTATTCACTTACTTTCCCTACCAGTTCGCAAATGTGAGTGTGCACGCTCGCACGTTTGCTTCGGTCATGCGTGCACCTTCCGCGCATGCACACAGCCTTCTACGCATGCGCTTTGCTCTCACGCGCACTTTGCTCTCATGTGCGCCTTGCACTCATGCGCGCGGCTTCAAAGCGTGCCTAAATAGGACGGCATAGCGCCGGGGCAGGTGGGCAGACCCACCCGCAGGTTGCCACTACCGGTTCGCCCGAACCGGTCCGAACCGGCTGAATACCACCTCTGCTGGGATGCAATGAACCAATCCCCAGATGAGTAACCAATTTTACTGAGAGAGGTGTGATGGTATATCTCTGCTTGTTGTTTTGAGGAAATTTACCAAATGAGCTTGTTCTCTCCTAAATTATTAAGATATACCAATTGGTCAGATGGTTGGGCCTATTGCATGGCCCTATTATACCAGGTGGTCTCCTTACCACTGGGTTGTTGTTGTTGTTTTTTTGCTTTTGAACATTCTCAGCAGCAGCAGCATAAAGCACTACCACACTTCATGATTTGCTACTGCAGTTTCCTATGACTTCCAGTTCAGTGAATTGTATGATAAACTAAAAGTCCCCAGCACCTAGAAGCAAAATGTCACAAAACATGATCATCACCTGGTGTACAAAATCTCTCTTGTCACCATTGTGCTAACCATCAACATCAGTTTACAAACACAGGTTTTCTTGAAAAGTGAGAAAATAGCATAGGGGGTACAAACAAGCTTCAGAAAGATGATGTTCTGTGACAAGTAATAATGACCCAGTGTCACAATGAAAGAGAAATGCAGCATACAAATTTAGATATTTGGCAAAGTTTCTGGTCTGTCTGTACAGCACCCTTTCATGGAAAGCCCTATGTAGCTAAGAATAAGGAGACATCGTAAAGTTATTTCTAGCACATTAGCAGATGGATTATAGCAGAGATTTTATGGACTACAATTCACTGCATCAGATGCATAGATGAGAAAGGAGGGGAAATGTGTCCAAACACAAATACTTGTTAGATATCATAAAGCCACTTTGGATATATGAGTTATTAATATTAAAAGAAATCCATGGGAAACAATATAAAATCTAATCTAAATAATAAACATTCAGCCCTTTCACTACTTTTGTCATTCTCTTATTTAAGAATAGCCATCCTGAGGTCAGTGGCAGTGTCTTCTGGGGCTGAAATATTTCCCAATTTTTTCCCCCACTTCTGTTATTTTTGAAATCTAATTTCTATCTGTCTAATCATTTGTATAGGAATAGGCCAATTTGTCTTATCTAGGTCCCTGCTGACTAATGATGACATATTTTACACTGGGGGGGGGAATCCAAGTGTAGGGCCATTATAGATGTTGGCATTAGGTCTTTTAGCAGCATTGCCAGGATAACTTGGGGACAGAGCTGATTTCTAGATCTGCTGCAGGATTTCATCCTTGTATCTTCTTGGGATGCACATTTGTTCATGCTAGAAGTTATTTACTAGAAGATATATTTCACCCATTTTGACAGTGAATGTAGACCTACCACCCAAGGTTTGTAAATGGAAACATCTTTCACTTCTGAAAGTTCTGAAGAAGAAGCTTCTTGGATTAGAAATGAAACACTTTCAAAGGAAAAAAAACAAGGAAGTCCAGGTGCCTTTTGGAAAAAGCACCTTTGGGACAACCATGACCTGGATGATTGAGAATCTCCATAGACATCTTTATGGGCTGTAGATCAGGGGTGACATTCAAATGTTTCCCCTACCAGTTCTGTGGGCGTGGCTTGGTGGGCGTACCACGCCCACCAAGCCACGCCCACAGAACCGACAGAAAAGTTTGGCCAAGTCTTCTAGCGTACAACCTGGCTGCTTCTCGCCTCCTTCTCATGTTTGCTCTGTGTGTATGAGCCTGAGAAGGAGGAGAGAAGGAGTGAGGGGGAGGGGCGGGGAGGAGCCAGTCAGTGGTGCGATTTACCGGTTCTCCGAACTATGCATAATCGCCGCCAACAGTTCTATAGAACCTGTCCGAACCTGCTGAATTTCACCCCTGCTGTAGATCATTAATGGAGTTTTGAGCTTCCCTTTCATAAAGGAAGTCCAGGGCTAAGAGGATAGTGAAGATGACTTCTGTGAGTGTGCCCATGAGCCCTTCCTACTCCTAGCATCAGATAGGACTTGTGATTTGATCAAAACATGGTGTATACCAAAGGTACAATCCCCCAGCATTTGACTGGTTAAATGCTAAGTAGCTAACACATTTAACCCTCTTAAAAGCATTGAATGGCAGCCAATACAATATGAAATTAACATCACGGGATGTGCCATAGAAGTAGGTTTTACAAATGAATCATAGACATCTAAAACAATTTTCAACACATGACGTGCACACACTGTTATATCAGTCCATGTTTGAAAAACATGTAATCAGAATCAGATTTTTAAAGAAATAATCCTGCATTAATAAATACTGCATGTGTAGTGGGATCTTTCCAAGAAAGAGTCAATTTACTTTGATTTTTTTTTTAAGGGAAAGATCTTTCCACATAACTATTTCCATCACTCAGTCAAGTGGAAAGTTAAAAGTATGTAATCATGTGTATAGGAAGTCTATACTTGTCTCAAAAGGTTTTGGTTTCGGTGTATCCACCTTCTGGCTTCAATTCAGACTTGTACAGCTCTTCAGTTCAGAGGCAGGGAGGAGAGGATGATTCTCTTTGAAATATCTCTACATTTAACATTAAATAAAAATCTAGTGCTTCTACGTTCAATGATATTTGGAAATTCATTTGTAATATTATTGTGACATTGGCTAGAGCTTCCAATAGGATATATCTAGCCAGCAAACAACTGGATGAATACTAGAGAAGATAAGAGAGATTCAGAAAGCTCTGGCCTCTTTGGTGCCCTCTAGTGGTTTTCTGGATTGTTGCAGTCCAATTATCATAGCTCTTCTTTCAAGAAAAGAGGAAAATAAATGGGATGTCTCAGAATATTCATAGAAACATCTGCAAAGCTTCCATGTGCATGGCTTTCTCTTGTTCATTATTATTCCATCCAATACTTATTTTAAATCATAGCAAACAATTTAGTTATATTTAAGTTAAAACTGTAACAATACAGCTATTTAGCAATGCCGAAGTTCTGCATTTCTGCAGTCATTTAAAAGTAGAATTAAAATCACATTTCCATATCTAACAATGTATTAGCATCAGCCATGATCCTTCTATATCATTTACCCAGAAGAAATTCCAACTGAGTACATTGTTTTTCCCCTTTTATTTCTTCCTCTAGGGTAGAGCAAAGGAATTAAGGACATGTAGTTTATTAATTGCCTCTAAGTAATCTCTTTAATCACTTATTAGTTTCTACTTAATTTTTTTTTTGTCGTTTTTATTTTTATGTAGTAAAAAAAATACATGAGAATGACACAGTGGGGGAAAATCAATAGTTCATCTTCTTTGTGGAGACAAATTCAAAACTAGTTAAGCTACAACTAGGCATTAGCAAATCTAAATATTTAATTATGAGGATATTTTGGTAGCTATGGGATGGGATATTGCAATTAGCCACATCTTCTCCTTCTTTCAAATACTGGGATTATCAAAGGGGCCTCTGGGTACTTATGTTTCTGTGGACAACCCCTTGAAACTCAACAGAATTCCTGCCTTTCCTGCTACTGTTACTATGATTGGTCGCATAGTCAGACAGATGTTTACACTGGATTTGGCATTTTTATCCATCTATCAAGTCTTTCCCAAGGAAATGGGATAGGCAGATTTTCTTATTTGATAGTGTTGAAGGTAACCACTGTAGGATGTAAGCTGTTCCAAGTAAATCTACTTTTTCCAATTGATTGATGGTGATTTTGTGAATGTCAATGTTGTTCAAGTGGTGCTCCAGAGACAGAAGCCCTAAGGCACCTATTATTATTATTATTATTTGTACTAGTTTTGCTTTAGTTTTGCCACAGTCATCGTACTTCTATTTACAGATCTTTGTATTTTGTTGATTTTTATTATTACATACACAAAAATCTGAAATCATAGCTGCCGGTTCTTTAGCTGGTGTTGGCTTTCATGTGCACTGAGTTATTTTCAGAAATCTAGGATTTTGTAATGTATCGGCATACTGTATGGATCCAAGAAGTATGGCCTTTTGTAACTGACAGATGAACAATTTGTCAATGCACAGATTTTCTAAGTGCCATCCAAGATTGTTTGATATGTGCCAATAACCACTGGGACCACTATGGCTGGTTTATGCCATAATCTTTCAATTTCAATTTTCAGATCTTGATACCTTGTGCTCTTCTCCAATTCTTGGTCTTCTATTCTGTTATCTCCTGATAGTCCATATCAATTATTCACACTTACTTCTTTTCAACCACAGTTAAATCTCTGTGTTATGAGCCAATCTTTATCAGTTTTTATTCAGAAATTCTGCGATATTTTAATATGTTCCTACCAATTTCTTATTACAGGGACATGATAATTTTTACAGGTTTTCAATGAATCATTTTGGCAACTGAGTTATGTCATTGTTATAATCAGTTTGTGCAATATTCTTGCATGAGCTGAGTATAAGATCTACTGTCCTGCCTAGATGCTGTTTTGTGAGAATCACCACAATATATTCTCAAAATTCTAAATATGCTCACCAGCCCAAAAGATTGGGGTTCCCTGCTCAACTAAACAGTACAAGAGGATGCAAGAAAAAGCCAATCTGCTAGACATAATGAAACACCTGCAAGAAAACACCTGCAAGAAAACCACAAAGGTCAGAGAGCACCAAGGACCTCACAGTGCTAGACATCCTTTTTATATTATAAAAGGGTTATTATAACTGGACTGTGAAAATTTGTACCACTGTTTAGGGATAACAGCTTGTGGTTTTCCATTAACCTTCTCTTATATTGGTGATCTTTCAGATTTTCATATCAGTTTTCCAAAAACTTTGAAGCTGATGAGGGTTACATGAGCCACGGTGGCACAGTGGTTAGAGTGCAGTACTGCAGGCTACTTCTGCTGATCACCGGCTGCCAGCAGTTTGGCAGATCGAATCTCACCAGGCTCAAGGTTGACTCAGCCTTCCATCCTTCAGAGGTCGGTAAAATGAGGACCCAGATTGCTGGGGGCAATATGCTGACTCTGTAAACCGCTTAGAGAGGGCTGTAAAGCACTATGAAGCGGTATATAAGTCTAAGTGCTATTGCTATTGCTATTGCTACATAATCTTACAGCAACAGGTTCCCCATGCCCAGAGTTCTTAAATCCATGATATTCTACATGTTACTTCTACTTTGCTGCACAACTGAAAGCAAGCAGCAACTTCAACCCTACCTCTGCTCATTGTGTTTTCTTCTAGTAGGTCAGAAATTTGGCTGTTTGGCCTCACACCACTGGGAGATAAATTAGATTGGAAACTTCATGGTGTGAACAGTTTTTAACTTAGTTTTCTTTTATCCAGAGAGGCTTGTTATCAGTTGTATGCAATGAGATGTGGAACCATTATTTGATATAAGTCAATATTTCAAATATCTTCTCCCAATTTGGACTCATAGGCAAAAATCAAATTAAAAATGCAAAGACTATATTTATTAAGTTCTGCATCCTTACTCTTGGACCTAAAACGTGTTCTTGATTACCTAAATCTGAACGGTAAAATGTATGAATATTTAAGAGAGGAATAAAATACCTGAGTGACTAGAAGGAGAGGATGTGGTAAAATTACAGTTGCAAGAAAAAGTATGTGAACCCCTTGGGATTACATGGAGTTTTGCATGAATTGGTCTTAAAATGTGCTCTGAACGTCATCTAAGTCACAACAATAGAAAAACACAGTCTGCTTAAAATAATACTACACAAACATTAGATGTTGCCATGGTTTAATTGAACATAACATGTAAACATTCACAGTGCAGGGAGGAAAAAGTATGTGAGCCCCTAGCCTAATGACTTCTCCAAGTGCTAACTGGAGCCAGGAGTGAGCCAACCTTGACTCCAATCAGTGTGATGATATTGGATGTGTTGCTGACAGCTGTCCTGCCCTTTAAAAACACACACCTGGTTTGGGTTTACTGGTTTCAAGAAGCACTGTCTGATGTGAACCATGCCTCGCAGAAAAGAGCTCTCAGAAGACCTACGATCAAGAATTGTTGACTTGCATGAAGCTGGAAAGGG
>QLTV01002850.1:3214757-3226158 GCA_003457575.1 Thermophis baileyi | reverse complement strand
CTGCAACTACAGGAAACGTTTGGTTGAGGTTATTGCTGCCAAAGGAGGGTCAACCAGTTATTAAGTCCAAAGGTTCACATACTTTTTCCTCCCTGCACTGTGAATGTTTACATGTTATGTTCAATTAAACCGTGGCAACATCTAATGTTTGTGTAGTATTATTTTAAGCAGACTGTGTTTTTCTATTGTTGTGACTTAGATGACATTCAGAGCACATTTTATGACCAATTCATGCAAAACTCCACGTAATCCCAAGGGGTTCACATACTTTTTCTTGCAACTGTATATATTGGAACCCTGCTACCATCCCATGTTATTGAAGTCACCATCCGTTTGATTCAGAATAAATACACAACATTCTGGATCCAAATTGGTACCTCAGTAGGCATGTCGAAAGGTCTGTTCTGTGCATTTCATAAAATAAACCTGTTGGTGGAAAAGAATGAACTAGAATATTTTCCAAAAAATTACTCTTGTTTTAAATGCACAGCCTGTTATGTCAGCATGCCAACCTGCCATGCCTGGTTACGTTTGTCTTCTTGTGTTAAAATTATGTTTCTGACATAACCAGGCTGGGTGCCTTTCTTCTATCTTTTTTGCCAGCCTTTGTGAATGGAAGAGATTGGGGATTGTTTTAAAATGAAAACTACACACACACAAACACAAACACAAACACACAACACAAATGGACCATATATCAAGATTAAGATCACATAACATGGCAGCAATTGCTCATTTATAGCGGTATATTTTAAACCAGTTTCGTGCAGTGGTTAAAGGCATGAAGCTAGATAGAGATCAGAAAACAGCAAGCTGTAATCCTGCTGGAGGCAGAAAGCCAGCTGGGTGACTTTGAGCCAGTCATTCTTTCTCAGTCCCAGGTAGAAGGCAAGAACAAACCACTTCCCAAAAAAATATTGTCAAGAAATCTACATGGATTTGTGTATGTAGTCATCAGGAATCAAAATTAGGTTTGTTTTCTTCTTCTCAGTGTTGGGTGTCCAGCTATTTGAAGGATTACAGTTCTCATCACATGCTGTAATTTATTCAAAATACGGAGTTGTGTCTGGAAGAACTTATTTTATTCAATCAAGCATCTTTTTTCTTTCTCAGTAGCTAGCTTCATAGTAGCTTGATAAGAGCCGTGGTGGCACAGTGGTTAGAATGCAGTATTGCAGGCTAATTCTGCTGGCTATCAATTGCCAGCAGTTCAGCAGTTTGAGTCTCACCAGCTCAAGGTTGACGCAGCCCTCCAACCTTCCGAGGTCCATAAAATGAGGATCCAGATTGTTGGGGGCAATATGCTGACTCTGTAAAACCGCTTAGAGAGGGCTGTAAAGCGCTGTGAAGCGGTATATAAGTCTAAGTGCTATTGCTATAAGCAAATGAGAGTTGAGAGTGCCACATACAGGTATTTTTCAATTTACAATCATAATTGGGACCAGAACTTCCATCACTAAGCGATGCGGTCGTTAAGCGAGTTGCACTTGATTTTACAATCTTTTTTGCTCATGGACATTAAACAAATCAAATGGTCGTTAAACAAATCTAGCTTCCCTCCTATTGACTTTGCTTGTTGGAAGCCCCCTGCGAAGGTCACAAATGGTGATTATGTGACCCCAGGATGCTACAACCATGGTAAATACATGCCAAGTGTCCAAATTTTGATCACATAACTGCAGGGAGGCTGTGATGGTTGTAAGTCACATTTTTCAGCACCATTGTAACTTTCAGCAGTCATTAAATGAATGGTCATAAATTGAGGACTACCTCTATTATCTTATTGGACAAAAGGTATACAGTGATCTGATTTTACAAGATATGTTAAATCTTTTATTCCACATTACTTTGGGCTTGTTGGTAAGAAATGAATTATAGTGATATAATAGTCATTTTCTTTTATATTAAGCAATAGCACTTAGACTTATATACCGCTTCACGGTGCTTTACAGCCCTCTCTAAGCGCTTTACAGAGTCAGCATATTGCCCCCCAACAATCTGGGTCCTCATTTTACCCACCTCGGAAGGATGGAAGGCTGAGTCAACCTTGAGCCTGGTGAGACCCAAACTGCCAAACTGCAGGCAGCCGGCAGTCAGCAGAAGTAGCCTGCAGTACTGCATTCTAATGACTGCGCCACCACATCCATTCACCCAACTATGGAGCTGTTAAATCCAAAGAAGATAGGCCAATGAAGAGCAATATATCATGATGCATCTACCTACTGGTTAAGAAAAGGTGAATTTGGATCAGGCAACAATAGTAGGGGTGGATGCTTATCTTATATATGGGTTCTCATATATGTTGGAGATCCAAAAGAAAAAAGGAAGTTAGATGAAGGCAGGAGCTAGAATGGAGAGTAATGGGTGGAGACAAGTTACCAATTTTTCCTTATAAAGCTAAATTTAAGTTACACATTCAGGTGCAGCAATTAGTTAATCCTTCAGTTTATTCCATATTGTGTCATCAATTCCAATATGTGCTTTCTACAAAATACAAATAAAAACCATTGCTTTCAAAATGCAAACAGGGGTATGTTGCCAATTATTTGAAAGATACAGAATTTGCCTCCTTTCAAAACATCTGTCTCCCTCCCAGCACTGTCATTCAAACACTGCAATCTCATCACTCTATGAAATCTGCTTTTAGAATTCTCAAACACCAAGTTTAATGTTCAAATATTAAAAGGTGTAAATATTGTCAAAGAAATCTTCCCCTCCGTCCCTCCGTGGCTTTCCTTCCTTGTCCATTCACCCAACTAAACTTTGCTTTGGGATGCTGAGATACTCGTCAGCCTGAGCTAAAAAGAGTCTGAGTTCTGCAAACATTTAACCATTTTAGGGACAAAAATCTATTCTTACTTTGGATCTGTTCAGTGTTGAAGATGGAAATAAATATAGGAGAGGAAGCAATGTGCAGATTTATTTATCTTTTTTGGATCTTGAAGGCATTTAGACTTATTTGTCTGTTTATATTTAAACTTCCTCAGCCTAAGGTGGCTTTCAAAACACACATACATAAATATGCAGAAAAATAGCATACATATCACACACACAAATCTACAATTACTGCAGCTATAGCTTTGGGTGTTGGGTTGTTCTCCTGCCACCCCCTCCACCCCCATCACTGCAGATTCCCTTTCTCTCTCATTCCTCATAATGGCATAACATGGCATTTACAGTGCATTGTGGGTTAAGATGCTATTGCTCAGGGATAAAATTAAAAAACATAAAAATATTATTACTAGACTTGAGAGGGTGTGTAAAATGTATGAGCTCGAAACTTTCCAAACTTGAAACAGTTGTTTTGAGGATTCAATGCTCAAAAATACACATGATCCAAGTATTTTATTTTGGGCTTGGAATAAAATACTTCGCCACTTTTATCAGCATTGTTTTGGATTTTTTCAGGCGGTTTTTGAACATTATGGTTGAACATTTTTTTCAGAAGAAAGATAAAGATAAAAGAATGCAAATGCAGAGACATGCATATGTGTGTATACAACACACTACTGCACTTCAAACCCAAATACTACTAATGGTACTAAAGCTATAAACCATGAATGCAAAGATCCCGTTTAGTCGGACTACACAGAACCTTCAAACGGGAATTTTGCAACAAAGAAAATGTGAGTGAAACACGCCACCCAAAAGAACTGAAGTGGAGAGAAAAGGATGTGCCACTTGGTTTAGCCTAGTGCAGGGCTGTCAAACCCGCGGCCCGCGGGCCGGATGCATCACGTGCTAGCCACACCCACGCCTGGTTTAGCGAAGGGGGGGAAAGTCATGATACGTCACGTGACGTCGCCGTGACGACATGAGTTTGACACCCCGGCCTAGTGCATGTGCAAAATAATTGAGACAGAATAGTCAGTTATAACTCATCAAGATGCAATACTCCTTAAGTACTAGTGATGAGTTAATAATTTGGTTTGGTTTTATAAGCTTGTTGTGTGCTTGTCCTTGTATTTAGGCGAAGACTGAGACCCCCACAGGGGCTGGAATGAGGGGGGGAATGAACGATTCAAAACGAGAAGGGCCATCTTATTGTTTGAATTCCTCTGATTTTGAGGCTGAAAACATGTGACTGGGCACTTGAAACCGGGTTCTGATTCAGAATGAATGGCCACCGATTCTGACCACAAGGCATTATAGTCTATCCAGTACCAAGCCTGGAACATGCACCAGCTAAAGTAGGCTGAACATCAGCGGTTGGCCCAGCTTCTTGAGGGAAGTGGAAATTAACTCCTCTAATTAAGCAAGGCCAGAAGCTCTGGTCATATCAAAGCATGTTTCAGATCTCCTCTCCTTGGGAACATTTCTCCTGTTTCTTGACCTCTCTTTCTGAAATGTCCCATTGCAAGTTTCTTCCTCTTGCCTCTTGCCTGCCATCAGGTCTTTGACTTGACTTTTGGACTGGCTTCTGTGGAATTCTTTGGCCCTCAGCCTACAGCCTTGATTGGATTTCTCTCAAAATCCCTGCCTCCAAACTCCAGGCAAACAGCTTGCAGCAGCCTCATAATTTACGAAGTAAGCAACCTCTCTTCAAACTCCCAAGTCTTTGTTACTCCAAATTACTGACCCTTACTTCTACCTTGGCTAGCAAAAGAAGATTTACAACACACTAACAAAAGCTCTCACACTTGTAAGTGCCTTACTTTCTGTTTGCAGCAATTTTGCGTAGTAGACATACAGTCAGGGTGGTCCTGAAATTTTCTTCTGTTCTCAAATTTTTGGGAAGCATTTAATTTATCAAACCTGCATGATATTTTAATTTACACTACCTCCACATGATAGAAAACCAAAATCGGGAGCATCATTGAGGCCTTAGGGTTACTGGTTTATTTATTTCCTTATTTAAATGGGCTCTTAAATAATCATGACCACTATATATACAGTACATACGGTACTGTATGGGGGGAAAACTAGCACTGGGTATTTCTTTTAACTATTCTATTGCAGAGACATGTACTGGAAGGCCTGGATCAGTGTTTCTCAACCTTGACCATTTGAAAAGGTATTGCCTTCAACTCCCAGAATTCCCCTGCCAGCAAAGCTCCCAGAATTCTGGGAATTGAAGTCCATGCCTTCTTCAAGTGGTCAAGGTTGAGAAACACTGGTCTAGATGCTCAGACATTTCCAATCATAAATTATCCTCATAATACACAAAACTTGCATATCAAACAAAGGTCCAATTTTGTTAGAATTCCTAATATTTGATTGATTGATTGATTGATTGATTGATTGATTGATTGATTGAACAGAGGGACCATTAATGCTGGGTTACATTTGACTTTTAGTACCAGTAAAATTCAATGGTACAATCTCAAATATTATTTCTAAACCCTTTAAATTATGGTTTTACATCATTCATTCAGTTTTTTTAATATCAAATATACAATGTCTGAAATAATTCTTCACTCATAATGCAAAGTTTATGTAAGAATGCAATAAAACAAAACATTTCTTGTCATTTAGCTTTCATTTCTATCCATTGTGGTTAGCTGTGCTCAAAAAAAGCTGAATTACATTTTTGTACAATTTTCAAAATATTCCTATATCCCAAGTGCATAGGAGAATCAGAATGTACATGTGTGTAAAATCTTGCTTTCCTTAAAGTAAAAGTTATAAGTAAAACTAAATGTACATATATGTAGTACCATTTTGTCTAAAAACACAGAGAAAAACATATACAAGTCAAAAAAAAAACTGCAGTCGGAATGGATTGTGTTGGATAAAATAGAGGAAAATGTATATTTGGAAAAGTATGCACAGAAATATGTGTAGATATTTGTGCAAGTTTGTGCATCGATGTGTATGGGTGTTGGTTACATTTCTCTGTATATGTAATGTTAAATTACCTTCCAGACTTTAGAGACTCTTCCACCGAAGATAAAATATTATTTTTCAATAGATCACACCCTGTCCCTAATTATTATAAGTGTGTCACATAGGAGTAGAACTGAAATTAAAAACATTATTTTCTGTATCTAATCAGTGATACTGCAGGCAAACAACAGACGAACATCATTGATTTGGTTTTGGAAGAGGAGAAGAATGATAAAACATTTCCAAACTTGAAACAGTTGTTTTGAGGATTCAATGCTCAAAAATACACATGATCCAAGTATTTTATTTTGGGCTTGGAATAAAATACTTCGCCACTTTTATCAGCATTGTTTTGGATTTTTTCAGGCGGTTTTTGAACATTATGGTTGAACATTTTTTTCAGAAGAAAGATAAAGATAAAAGAATGCAAATGCAGAGACATGCATATGTGTGTATACAACACACTACTGCACTTCAAACCCAAATACTACTAATGGTACTAAAGCTATAAACCATGAATGCAAAGATCCCGTTTAGTCGGACTACACAGAACCTTCAAACGGGAATTTTGCAACAAAGAAAATGTGAGTGAAACACGCCACCCAAAAGAACTGAAGTGGAGAGAAAAGGATGTGCCACTTGGTTTAGCCTAGTGCAGGGCTGTCAAACCCGCGGCCCGCGGGCCGGATGCATCACGTGCTAGCCACACCCACGCCTGGTTTAGCGAAGGGGGGGAAAGTCATGATATGTCACGTGACGTCGCCGTGACGACATGAGTTTGACACCCCGGCCTAGTGCATGTGCAAAATAATTGAGACAGAATAGTCAGTTATAACTCATCAAGATGCAATACTCCTTAAGTACTCCTTAAGAGGAGAAGAATGATAGGCTATCTCAAAAGAAACTTTGAAATTCATAACCTGGATACAAGCATGTTTTTCTAATGACATCCTCTGGTACATGCATTTGTAGCATTCCAAAAAATTAAAATAATAAACATCGCAGCTTTTTATCCTCTATTGCTGGACAGGTTTCCCACAGCTGAATCCTTTGATGATCCGCTCTAGATTTTTCTATTTTAAGAAACTTCTTCTTTCTTTCTTTGTCTCTCTGGAGGCCAACTTCTTGGCTCCCTTGCTAGTCTTCTTCTTGGCCTCTTTCTCTCTTGTAAACTTGGCCAAAATTTCTCTTGCAAAAGTCTTGTCTCCTTTGTTGTCTTCACAATTTCCAAGGCCATTTACTTGATCAAGGTTGCCAGGAGTCCCCTTTCTCTCCTTCAATTGCTAAACTATTTATTCCGACAGACCTTTGTCTCAAGGGATGCCAACACTTACCAGAATTTAGGGCAAATTGCCAAAAGTATATCCATTTTAGGCACATGTACACAAACAAGCCCAAAACCCGTTTTAAACTATAGCGATAGTAAAATAAATATATCCAGAAAATCCTGATATTTGACTTATTAGAATGTGGATTAGTTTTTGAATAAACACAATACATGGCAATTAAGAATTATACTCTTTCAAAAAATTACTTCTTCCCTGTAAATTTAAAGGTTAAATTCTTTTTGAAAGAATTGAATATTTCAGCCTTTCTTGACTTAGCACTTTATAAACTAGAATTCTCTTCCTACAATTCCATCCAAAATGGAAAGGGAAATGATCAAGTTAAGAGTAAGTGATTTATAAATGATTAAATTTAAATTCTCATAAATGTAACTAATAAATAGAAATATTTAAATTTATAATTATTTTAAATAAATAAACAAGTTATTATAAATCAGCTCAATAGAATTTTAAAGGCAAGCGGAGTTGAAGGGGAAAAAGTGATATTTTGCTTTTCCAAGGAATATTCATTTACAGTAGCTCCAGTTCCTATAATACTCTCAGAAAAATCACATTTTATGAGACAGCACAAATGTCATCTCAAATTGACATAAATTCATTATACTGATAGGACCTCAGAATTCATAGAAATATTTGTTTTCAAGAAAATAGAATAACATGTAATTAAATAGCAACTGGATTATTACATCCTGCTTTGTGGATAGTGTTTTTGTTGCAACCACTTTAATTCAATTTATAATTTGTTATTATAAATGTTCCTTACGTTTTTTAAAAAAATCTTTAGCTTCTATGTATGAAACACAGCCAGGATCCCAAGAATGCCTACAAGGAATTCCACCCCATGCAGTTTTTCCATATTTGTGTTCTCACAGTTTCACATCCTTTATTGGACCGATTTCTCAAGCGACTCTGGTTTTAGAGGCTGGGCTTGTCAGATATCATGATGGTCCTTCATTCAGAAGGAGAGATTTGATTGATCCCGTTCCAAGTATGCTAGTAACCTGTTCCTGAACAATGCTTGAAAAGATTCTGCTTCAGTGTAAAATATGACACTCCCAGTAGACCTTCCTTTTTTAAAGGAAGCTACACAAAGCCCCTGCTTCTTAAAACTTAGATCTGTATAATAATACAGGGGTTTTTTTAGAAGACAGCCCATTCTTGTCAATATCAGTACCTTTGGAGGACAACAATTGCGACAATACCTTTAAGTATCCAGACATGAAAAAAAGCCCATTGAGATTGTGGGTGAGTATTTCAAATGATTAGATGGATATATACTTTTCATTTAAAACAGTTAAATTATAATCCTAACACATGTGGTCCACAATTTACAACTGTTCATTTAGTGACCGTTCAAAGTTACAATGGCACTAAAAAAAGTGACTTATGACCGTTTTTCACACTTAGGACCGTTGTAGCAGTCCCATGGTCACATGATCAAAATTCAGATACTTGGCAACTGACTGACATTTATGACAGTTGCAGTGTCCCAGGGTCGTGTGATCACCTTTTGCGACCTTCTGACAAGCAAAGTCAATGAGAAAGCCAGATTCACTTAACAACCATGTTCCTAACTTAACAACTGCAGTGATTCGCTTAACAACTGTGGCAACAAAGGATGTAAAACGGGGCAAAACTCACTTAACAAATGTTTCGCTTAGCAACAGAAATGTTGGACTCAGTTGTGGTCATAAGTTGAGGACTACCTGTACTTAGATTACTCTTCTTGATCTTATGGACCAAAATGAAGGTGGGGGAAACACTAACATGGGAAGCAGGAAGAAAGTTGGCAACAAAAATAGGCGTTCTATCCCCAAACATCTTTAGATCTTAAAAGTGATAGATAGATCATAATATGTGATGGATTCTGGCATAAATTGTTCTATTAAAATATTATTAAACTCTTTATTTTTCATTCTTTCCAGTGCAACAAAATGTAGGAAAAAGAATTGAGAGACTCAAATGTTAGCTAGCTGTCTGTCTATAAGTAGGAGAGCTCCTCCAAACATGGACAAAACAGGACCAAAATTTGATGGTGATGGTGGAGGTCGTGGTGGCTGTGGTGGCAACCAAATGGTCAAGTTCTAAAAAATGACTTAGAATCTGGCCAGATCAGGTCAGGTGGGGGGAAAAAAGCTTCTCCAATGCAGCCCTATGGGAGAAACACCTGGCAACTCTTCAGAATGCTATTGACTGTTCTGTTCTAAGTCCTTCTGTCCTCCCTCCATGACACAGACCAGAGTATATTCAGATAGCCTTGAACTTTCTTATGCACACATATACACGAATGCACCCAGACATGACACAAGGGGAAACCAGAAACGTGCACATACACAAAGACACAACCAGCTTGACTGTTGTGGCTTGCCCAAGTCCTGCGCAGCTGCTCATGGATCCGGAAGACCAAGAACTGACCATGGGGTGGTAAGAGCAGTCTGTATCTCCGGCACCTGAGTCCGAGACCAAGGAGGATGCAGGGCCAGAGGATGATACTCAATCAGGGCCTTCTGCACCTCCCCAGCAGGAGTTAAGTGACTCCAGTGAAGAGGAGGAGCCTCTGATTGATGCTAGGGCACGCAGGGCAGCTAGCCGGCAAGAGTGGCTTTGTAGAAGGAGGTCTCCTCATAGGTAAACCTGCAGGCAGAAGGGCAATGCCCTAAGACTATATAAGGTTGAATCACAATGGAAACTGTTGCTGGAAACAACGCACGTATTTTACCTGGCTGCTGTTTACACTTTTGGTGATATCAGTTGGACTAACTCCAGTCTGGGCTCTCGGCCAATTCCAGCAAGTGAGGAATTTAAGGACTTAATGATCTGTTTGTGTTTTTTTGTATTTGAAATCCCTGCCAAAGTGTTCTGTGATTTGCAACAAGCACTTTGGGAGAAACCCTGAAATTAACTTATTACTAAGCATTTATTAGTGATAAAGCCTTCTTTATTTTGGACAACAGTGTGTGTGTGTCGTTTCCTGGGGGCTTGCCGCGCTGGGTCACAACACTGACTTTGTCACATGGAAGAAAATAAAGATCCTTCCTTGGGTTGCTGCTGATAAAAAGGTAGGGAAGAATTTTAGAAGCCGTGCTCTGTAGGCTTTCCTTAAAGTCCCAAAGGTGCTTCCCCCCTCCCCAAAAGGCAATTGGACTTTCTTGGGTTTTTTTTTCTTTGAAAACATTTCACCTCTCATCCAAGAAGCTTCTTCAGTTTTAACTCAAGAACACAGAAAGTAAAGAAAAGCCAAGAAAGTCCAGTTGCCTTTTGGAAAAAGCACCTTTGGGACAACCATGATCCGGATGATTGACAATCTCCATAGACACTTTCCATAAAGTGTTCATTCTTTCTAACCCAATGGATTTTTGGAAATCGGTCATGAAGGGGTTCACTCTCTAATAGTCCATCAGCAGGATTACTCAACGTAGGACCCAATTTGTTTTGGTAAGAAAAGCTGACTAAGTAAAATGAAGTCTAAAAATGAAGCAAATCCAACTTGGGACTCCAAATGGGGGGGGGGAATCCAGAAATAAAAATGACCAGTACATCCCCATTGGAGAGGCAAAGGGGCAGTGGCTCACTGTGCTACTGACTATTCCATTCTAACCCCCCTCCCTCCCGCTCACGTGACCCAGAGTGGAACTATGATTGAAATGTTGGACGAATTCCACTGGCCATGAAGGGCCAACTTTTCTAACCCTGTTTAGTTTTGGTTTTGCTACAATGGACAACATTTTTTGTTCTGAAACCTTGAGAGGAATTCTTCAGCAGAAGTTGTGCCATAAATGTACCCATGTAAGCCTGGAGAACAATCACACTGACTAACATTGATGGTCAATGAATCTCTACGTAACTGTCTCTAGATGCCGACCGTCCATGTGCATTCAATGGCAATAACATGAAGCCACAAATATTGTACAACTTTATGAGTTCATATTATATGCTACAATGTATGTAAACATTTTCAGTCTGTATTTAAGCACACAATGAATGTGTATGGGGAATATATCACACATCATAGGCTATAATGGTGCATGTGCTTGAGAAACAACAGCTTCCAATTTAAATAATAAGATGCCTGCCAGCTGAAAGGAATTCTCCCATTACAATATGTTAAAAGGGACCTATTTCTGTTGTGGTTAGTTGCCTAGAAAGTGAAGAAAGAAAGAAAGAAAGAAAGAAAGAAAGAAAGAAAGAAAGAAAGAAAGAAAGAAAGAAAGAAAGAAAGAAAGGAGGGA
>QLTV01002850.1:3167231-3178053 GCA_003457575.1 Thermophis baileyi | reverse complement strand
CCTACCTTTCAATTACTACTTCAGCTTCACCCACCACAATACACGAGCACACAATAGATACAAACTTAATGTAAACCGCTCCAACCTCTACTGCAGAAAATACGACTTCAGCAACAGAGTGATCAATGCCTGGAATTCACTACCTGACTCTGTGGTTTCTTCCCCAAACCCAAAAAACTTTAACCTTAGACTGTCTACTGTCGACCTCACCCCATTCCTAAGAGGTCTGTAAGGGGCGTGCCTAAGCGCACCAGCGTGCCTACCGTCCCTGTCCTACTGTCCTATTGTCTTCATCTATCTGTATTCACTTTGATTATGTTTATGTTTATACCTATACCTGCTATCTTGTACATGTTTGACAAATAAATAAATAAATAAATAAATAGAATGGTATAGGATCTCCAGCTTGTGCAGGAGATTGGACTAGAAGATCTCCAAGGTCCCTTCCAACTCTGTTAAGCCATTATTCTACTGCTTTAGACTGCATCCAAAATTATTTATTCAATATCTAATAATGTATACAGAAAAAGAATCATAAAATCATCCAGGTTATATCCACTTGAATTTAAAAATAAGTAATATGGGAGTCAGACAACCAGATCTTACCACCCAGTAATCTTACAATGTAGGCTGAGACTACAGTATCAAAATAAGCCCATAGAGTTCATATAATTAAATATTCTCAGATTTTCATAATAAAGAGATGTAAAAATGTGGCAGCAGGCCATAGGAATCGATTTAGACCAGTGTTTCTAAAAGTGTGGTCCAAGAACCCCTGGGGATCCCCCAAGACACTCTCAGGGGTCTGGGAAATAAAAACCATTTGCCGTTTTATGATAAAACATGATACAATATTAAAATCCCATCAAGTAATTGTGAGAAATGGTAGCGACAGAAAATACATCAATTTTAATTTTTAATAGAATATATATTGATAAGTGTAACCCATATGAACAAAAGCTTTTTTGGAATCCACTATAAGTTTTAAAAATTGGAAAGGAACCCTGAGAATTAAAATGTTAAGAAACACAGATCTAGACAATTAAAACCATTTTGATGTTTATTTATTTTAAATCTATATCCTTTTTTTTTACAACTCAAGGTACTTGTACTCATTTTGACTAATTTTTTTGTGTTCTGCTATTTTTATATTTATTTCTTCTTGTGAGCTGCCCACAGTCAGTTTTTGATTTCCCGTATTTTAACCAGTAGTGGGTTTTAAACCCCATCTCTACCGGTTTGCGCATGCGCAGAAGTGTCCCGGGCGGGTGGGCAGAGTCTCCCGCCGCCGCCGCTACCGGTTCGCCGAACCAGGCTGAACCGGAAGCAACCCACCGCTGATTTTAACCTACAATTCTCAAAGTTCACAGTGGCTTCCCATCCAAGTTCCAGTCTGGTCTGACCCTGTTACTTCCCACTGAAAAAAATGCCAACCTGATAGTACCATTTACTGTGACTCAGATAAATAAGATTGCGTATGCTTTGAAAACTGAATGGAAGTTGTCTTTCAGATTTTGCATGAGCACAAGCTTACAAAGGCTTTTCCATTCATTAAAAGAACCTAATTTGAAAAAGGAGGTACACCAGCTGTAAGAATGGCATTACTTTTAATATAGGGATTCTTTAAAGTAGGGGCAGCATCCCCCCCCCCCCCCCCGATCATAGATGGAAATCTGAAAAATGTCTGAGAGTGAGTTCGGTGCAGTGGTTAAAGCATTTAGCTAGAAATCAGGAGACAGTGAGTTCTAGTCCCGCCTTAGGCACAAAGCTAGCTAGGTGACCTTGGGCCAGTCACTCTCTCAACCCAAGAAAGCAGGTAAGGGCAAATCACTGCCGAAAAGCTTTGCCAGGAAAATTGCAGGGTTAGTTCAGACAGTTGCCAGAAGTCAACAATGACTTAAAGTCTCTCTCTCTCTCTCTCTCTCTCTCTCTCACACACACACACACACACACACACACACAAGATGGCAGTCTCAAAAATGTTGATTTACTTTAATGATCAGCAAAGGGTTGCTGAGCTTATTACATTCACCCAAGATCTGAAGAACTTCTGGATCATTCTGAAATGTGCATAGCTTCCGTAAACTACGTAAAAAAAAAAAAAAAATTATTTTTTCTTGCAATTCAGTGAGCCCAGACTGACTGACCTTAGAGAATTGTCTGTGATTGCTCCAATACCATAATGAAAAATTTCTATCAAATTGATACAAAAGTGCTGACTCTGTTATGGGAGTGGTAATTATGATTAACAATTATGACCAACAACAATTATGATAACACTTTGCATAAGTTTCAAGTTATCAAGTGATAAACCATCAAATAATCAGAGTCTGAATCACATGATGATTGCATAAATTAATTTTATAGCAGAGAATAGAAGAATACGAGACAGAAGTCTCAGTTAATCCTGTACAGGGGTGGGCTGCTGGGGGTTCGGAGGGGTTCAGGAGAACCTCTAGCTAAGATTCTGTGTAGTTCGGAGAACCCACAAATCCCACTCCTGGCTGGCTCCACCCACCCCACCCTGCCCCTCCCAGGAGTCCCCACGCGGCCCATTTTGGATGCAGGTAAGTGCAGGGCGTGCATGGAGGCAAAAAACGGGCCTACTGGAAGTTCGGGAAGGCCAGAAACGGGCCTGTTTCCAGCCTCCAAAGGGCCTCCGGAGGCCGTTTTCGCCCTCCCGGAGGCTCGAGGAAAGCCTCCGGAGTCCAGGGAGGGCAAAAATGCCCCCCATCCCTGCCGTGGTGCAGGAGGCCGACTAGGCCACACCCACCATGGCCATGCCCACCCAGCAACCAGGCAGAGAACCCCTTGCTAAATTTTTTGAAGCCCACCCCTGATCCTGTAGTCTTCTTGATTAGACCAAATGTGGCAGGCCATTTAGCGTAATGTTAAGTGAACAGAGTCCCAGGCTAAAGGCCCTTTCTAGGATAGTCTGAGCAGTTTGAAAGGATTCTGGTAGATTTACAGTATGTAGGTGTATCATCACAGTTTCAATCATCTTGAACTTCTTTCGCTACTGCTTACATAAACATGAAATCTTTATCCACATGAAAGCAACAATTGTACAGGTAGTCTTAGGACCATAATTGAGCCCAAAATTTCCGTTGCTAAGTGAGACAGTTGCTAAGTGAGCTTTGCCCCATTTTATGACTTTTCTTGCCACAGTTAAGTGAATCACTGCAGTTGTTAGTAACACAGTTGTTAAGTGAATTTGGCTTCCCCATTGACTTTGCTTGTCAGAAGGTCATAAAACCCCAGGACACTGCAATCATCATAAAGATGAGTTACTTGCCAAGTATCTGAATTCTGATCAGGTGTCCATGGGGTCATAAGTGTTAAAAACAGTCATAAAATCACTTATTTTCAGTGTCGTCGTAATTTTGAACAGTCACTAAATAAACTGATGTAAGTCAAGGACTACCTATATTTGTCAATACAGGTAGTCCTCAACTTACAACCACAATTGAGCCCACAATTTATGTTGTTAAATGAGAAATTTGTTAAGTGAGTTTTCTTGCCATATTTGTCAAGTGAATCATTGCAGTTGTTAGGTTAGTAACATGGTTGTTAAGTGAATCTGGTTTCCCCATTGACTTTGCTTGTCAGAAGGTCACAAAAGGCTCCGGGACACTGCAACCGTCATAAATGTGAGTCAGTTGTCAAGCATCCGAATGTAAACCACGTGACCACGGGGATGCTACAACAGTGTGAAAAACGGTCATAAGTCACGTATTTTCAGTGCTGTTGTAACTTTGAATGGTCACTAAATGAACTGTTCTAAATCGAGGACTACCTGTATGACCTTTGGTTGATTTTAAGGTGGTATAAAGATTCCTGTATAAGGAGTTGAATTTTTCTAATTTACTTTTCCCTGCTCTATTGAGTATTAGTCCTTACTGAAGCATGATGACTGTAACCTGTTTAGACTGCAGATGTGAGGCTTAAATAATTGAATGTTCTTCCCTGCACCATTATCATCAACCATATACCTGCACAGAGATAATCAGATTTTTGGAAGGAAGGAGAGGCTGAGCGAGAAGGGAGATGCAAGAGAATTATTCAGGCAGATCAGCAGCAGTCTGGAGTGAAAACAACAACAGGTTCCAACCTCAGTGATTGATAATAAATTAGGGAGTCATCCATATTCAATTCTCCCATCTAAATGAATGATTATGATATTTTAGATAAGCTAATTGTTAGCAGAATATAAAGTCAGAGGCCTCCAAATATTTCATTGCAAAGCTAGATCCAAGTTACTCAAGGATCTTAAGAACTGGTATCTTCATTCAGAGATTATGAAGGTGGGACAGGCTAGGAAACTGCAATATTTTATGGCTACAGATTCTCTGGCCATGTTCAGGCTTACCATACATTTTTGTTCGCACTTTTCATATAAAATATATCTGTACAAATTATACAATTATTTCTTTTCACATTTTTTTCTCCTTGGAGTTGAACAAAGGTGCAAAACCAATTAATGGAACTGGACGGTCCAAAGATGCTGTTTGTAAGATTATATATCAGTTTGTAAGATTATATATTTGAAAACAAATATTCTTCCAAATTAAAAATATTATGTGAATCAGTGTATGTTGCAATTGTATTCTTTCAATGAGATGCTTTGTGAAGTGACTTCGGCACCATTTCAAACCCACTGCCTTCAGATGTCGAAGTGTTCTATACTTTTGAAGATTGGGTGTGGTTACTTCAAAAACCTTCCTCATTGTCTGAACATTTATGTACATGCACAATGCTCAGAAGACACATTTTTGCCTGAATCGTTGCTGATGACACAATGGTTCTTAAAGTTTTCCCCTCTTTACAATCTGTGTAACAATACAACAATATAGAAGTTGAATTCTGAGCAAAAGTCCTTCCTACATCATCATGAGGCCACTGAATTTCTAGTAACTACTTGACTTTCTCTTTATGCAAATTTCAGCGCTCATTTCCCATCCAATCAGTAATTTGTATCTGACTTAATTTATATTGCAAGCAGTAGCATGCCGAAGCTATTCTTTAAACTCTAGACCACAATAACCAAGAAACCTGTAACCCTACAATTGAGGACAATAAAGGCAACTCTATTGTCTATTACCAACTAGTTGCATTGCTGTTGCCTAAAGTTCTGTTCAGAGCTTTGTCAGGGATAAAGTGATTCTATTGCTTTTAAGTGAGGGTGGAGTTGTGATGCATAAAATGAATGGGAGGCAGCATTGGATGGCGGCAAGTGGCCAAGGTGGCAATTGCAACCAGCCAAAGATTTTCTCCCCTGTACACGTGCAACGTTTCATGCAAAGTCAAAGTGGTAAATGGTTGATCATGGGGCCGCCACTGCCATCTTGGCCTTCCCCATGAACATCTCTGATGGACAGGCCAATTTTTCCAAAAAGCAAACAAAAATAAAATGTAATGTCTCCTTGACCTTACCACAAAATCCCACTTCCTTTTAAAACTATGCTTTTCTCATTCCAGGGTTCTTCAAATATTTCTAACCAATGAGAACTTTAGCAGAGGAAAGCACCTAGTTAAAAGCCGCCTTTCACCTGGAATGCTTGATAAGAAAAGTCAACAAATAGACAGGATTTGACATATTGTTCCCTGACACCTCCATGTGTGTTGCGCCTATGTGTCAAGAACACGGAGAGAGAACAGCTGAAAGGTTAAGGAGAAGGTGAGCGGCCTTTTGGGTCAATTTAGTTTCCCACTTGATGCAGTTCTAATGGACAAAATACCAAGCCAGTTCTCCTAGCCAGTTTATTTAATTAAGGGGATTCGTGAGTTTTCTGAACACTCCACACAAGGATGGCGGGGTTGTTGTTGTTGTTTTTTTTTCTATGAGGCTGCCAGCTGGAGGACGGGAAGCAAGAAATGGGATGGGAGATGAATGCTTTAGCAAACCATAGCAGAGTGGGACTATTCAAAGCTGCCGCGTCACAGGCCAAATACTAGGGGCCAACTGTGAGAACTTTGCACTGCCATCTGCAGTGAATACCTCTAGAAGAATGAGACTAAGGCGTTAGTACAGCAGACAGAAGCAGAGGGAAGCAAAATCATACAGCAGAGACTGGAATATGCAAGATAGAGCTACATATTTTTTATGACTGTAAGTGGGAAGGATAAAAAAGAATGTGGAGAGACGTGTGTCCTACTTTTCACATATGTGAAATGTGAAAACTAGAAAGGAGAGGGGAGGGGTAGAGAGGAAGAAGGAGAGAGAGAGAAAAAGAAGAGAGACTACTAAAGAAATGAATCTCTCCCCCCCCCCCCCAGACTGCCTGACGCCAGATGGCTTCTTCTAATAAATATTCAACCTTAACTCAGTTCCCATGTAACTTTATTGTAAAGCTGCCAGCACACCCACACAGATCTGGGCCAGCAAAACGATTACAGTAGTACAAACAAAATAGTGCAATAGAGGAAACAGGCAGACAGGATCCTGCATATAGAGCTGCAAAAAAAAGAAGAAAAAAAAAGATGCAAGTTGACAAACCTCTGAGATACATGCAAACTTCAAAAACTAAACAATGCAGCTCATACAAAAGGCGAAAGCTCATCAGCCAAAGTCACAGATGGAGGCAGGCACCAAAAGGACAACTTTTTAAACATGCCCCTTGCATTTTAAATTTGATCGCTGGGACTCCTTTCTGAGAAAAGCACACTAGGAATTGACTATTCAAATTGTCTGTTTATGGAAATTATTAAGATTCACTGAAGAAGTTCAGAAAACTGTTTATTGTGTTACTTTTGTGGCCACCTGGAGCTGCTTTGCGGTAAACAATCACCCCTTATGACATCGACTGTATTAATTGCGGAAAAGAGACAACGTTGTATTTTGCATACACTGCTGGCTTTCAAACCTTCTAGTTTTCACTTCTTGGTCTCCCCCTGCTTTCCAGAGCTGAAGTATTGAAACTTGGACACACCGGATTGGAAACATCGGGGATGATAATAGGATCTTGACCAAGTTCAACAGAACATATTCAGGTTTACGTGGAGAGAAATGGACATAAATTCCTAGCACACATATTTATGGAGAGTCTGGAACAAGAAAATGAAGCTATCTTAGGCTCGCCAGGGGAGGGGGGAGAGGAAAGAGATTAATAGAAGTACATAATGTTCATTTCTTGGTCTTATTTCCAGAGACCATTGCTGAATTGCTCTTAATTAGATGTTGGAAAATGTGGGCAGTCTACTGTAAACTTCTACCTACAGCTAAGGCAGATTTTTTTAAAAATCAAGGATACCTGTGCCAGGGCTGTATCAGGTAGCTGCAATCGTTCAGTAAAATGACTTGGGGAGAACCATAAACAGCATTGGCTGATTTCTCCAAATCTAATCTGGGAAGCCAGTCAGCTAAACCACTCTCCTGGCAGGAAACCGGCTGATGTGAAAAAAAGATAAAGGCGCAACAACTGAAATGCAGAACTGCAAATCAGGAAGCATTTCCTGATGAAGAAATGAATTCCCAAGAACTCAGACCGGAGAAGGTAACTTATATGGGGCATCCAGCAGTTCTTTGGGGAAAAGAGAATTCTTTCCTGGGACAAGTTGCATACAATGGAAACATGATGACAGGATCTTCTCTTGTGCAAGCGCAATTGGAAAGCATGAGAACTGAGCAAGAGGTTAAATTATATTACAATCTCTTCAGCTTTTTTTTTTTTTTTTTTTTGCAAGGAGCTGGAAGAAAGCCTGGAGCCTCTCTCTGTCCACTGTCACATTCACTGTACGCTCAATGCTGCAATCCTTGGTTTATCGCTTTTCCTTTCAATCTGCTCAGAAGCTCCTGCCTTCCAGTTTCTAGCAGAATTTCGTTGCTCAGACATTCATAACTGATGTCTAGCAATGTATATTGTTCTTATGAGATATTCTTAACCATACTTTGGTGCTGGACTAGGGGAAGATTTTGTAATAAATGTGGAATAGTGTTAGGAATATAGTTGGCAAGGCAGGAATCTGCCGTTCTCAAGCTTGGGAGGAATCTTCTCTTCATATATCTCAGCCGCTTTGAGGAGACCAACAAAGCAAACTGACTTGGAAATACAGGACAAAGAGCCTAGAATTAAAACTCTGCAGCACAGATCCGTATACAGGTAGTCCTCTACTTACGACCACAATTGAGTCCAAAATTTCTGTTGCTAAGCGAGACATTTATTAAGTGAGTTTTGCCCCATTTTATGACCTTTCTTGCCACACAGTTGATAAGTGAATCACTGCAGTTGTTAAGTTAGTCACATTCGCTACTGCTTACATAAACATGAAAGCTTTATCCACATGAAAACAACAATTGTATAGGTAGTCTTAGGACCACAATTGAGCCTAAAATTTCCGTTTCTAAGTGAGACAGTTGCTAAGTGAGCTTTGCCCCATTTTATGACTTTTCTTGCCACAGTTAAGTGAATCACTGCAGTTGTTAAGTCAGCAACATGGTTGTTAAGTGAATCTGGCTTCCCCATTGACTTTGCTTGTCAGAAGGTCACTAAAGGTGATCACTTGACCCCAGGACACGGAAACCATCATAAAGATGAGTTACTTGCCAAGTATCTGAATTCTGATCAGGTGTCCATGGGGTCATAAGTGTTAAAAACAGTCATAAAATCACTTATTTTCAGTGTCGTCGTAATTTTGAACAGTCACTAAATAAACTGATGTAAGTCAAGGACTACCTAGATTTGTTAATACAGGCAGTCCTCAACTTACAACCACAATTGAGCCCACAAATTTATGTTGTTAAATGAGAAATTTGTTAAGTGAGTTTTCTTGCCACATTTGTCAAGTGAATCACTGCAGTTGTTAAATTAGTAACACGGTTGTTAAGTGAATCTGGTTTCCCCATTGATTTTGCTTGTCAGAAGGTCGCAGAAGGGGATCACATAACCCCGGGATACTGCAACCATCATAAATATGAACCAGTTGCCTAGTTATCTGTATTTTAATCACTTGACCATGGGGATGCCGTAAGTATAAAAAAAGTCACTAGTCACTTTTTTCAGTGCTGTTGTAACTTCGAACGGTTCACTAAATGAACCTGTTGTAAGTCAAGGACTACCTGTAGCGTACATACAACTACTGTACCCAACAAAAAGTCAAGGTCACTATGTTCACAGTGTAGTAATTCCTAGGAAAGTCTGTCTCTGGTAAATAGCAAGGTGGGCCTTATATGGTAATTAGCGGAGATCCAAAAGTCAACAGGGTTTCAGAAGATGTAAACATTCACAATTCTGTCCTGATGTGCTGATCACATACAAGGATCCTGCAATATGGGTCACAGAATTGCAACACTGGCAATATTTTTTTTTCTCAAATACGTTTTTGGCACAATAAAGCTGAGATGGAGACCGTAAATTACATAGTGCACATACTCAGAAATAATCTCTTGGAGTTCATATTGGATGCAATGGGTGCACCATTTTCTCTTGCTTATTTCTTCAGTTTTTGACTGAGCTCTCATGTGTGATGCTAAGCTATATTGTGGCTCATTTAGTTTTAGGATAGCAGATGCATTGAACCCAGCCATTGTTTTATGATTTAGAGCTCTATTTGCATGTAGCCAACTGTGAACTTTTTCAACAAATGTGGGTTAATACAAACCACGATGCAGATGCAAGCCCATCTTCGTCTTAAGTAAGACTACATAGCATCTTAACCGTTAGTTGGCCCAGTTTCAGGGGTGAAATGCTCCCGGTTCGCTCTTACCTGTCCGTCGCCGTAGAGCCAATCACCAAGGTAGCGCGAAGCTCCGCCCACCCACCCGGATGCCGCCTGGACGCTGCCATTTGGGTTCTTTTACCCTCTGCACATGCGCAAAGCGGTCTGTGCATTCGCAGAGGGTAAAAGAACTCAAATGGTGGCATCCAGGCGGCGTCCGGGCGGGTGGGAGGCGCCTTGCGCTACCTTGGCGACTGGCTCTACGGCGACGGACAGGTAAGAGCGAACCGGGAGCATTTCACCCCTGCCCAGTTTGAAAGTATAAATGTCATAATGTCACATAGGACATATTTCATGAAGGATGTACCAGAATTATTCCTTACTTCAAACTCTTCTTGGCTGGAACTGACGTAAGATAGTTCTTATTTTCTTTCCTTTTTCACCCTGCGCTTGGAAAACAGGAAACAGATACTGCAATTATTAAGGAGAATGCCCCGATTCAATGCCATGGATCAAAAGTTGCCATACTGAAGATGTTTTTCTCTCTCTCATGGTGATGATCCCAGAGTTTTTTCATACTTCCCTGTACCTTGAGACACAGCTCAGCTGCATTGACCAGCCACCTGGGAGTTGATCTTTTATTTTATTTTATTTATTTATTTGTCAAACATGTACAAGATAGCAGGTATAGGTATAAACATAAACATAATCAAAGTGAATACAGATAGATGAGGACAATAGGACAGTAGGACAGGGACGGTAGGCACGCTGGTGCGCTTATGCACGCCCCTTACAGACCTCTTAGGAATGGGGTGAGGTCGACAGTAGACAGTCTAAAGTTTTTTGGGTTTGGGGAAGAAACCACTGAGTCAGGTAGTGAATTCCAGGCATTGATCACTCTGTTGCTGAAGTCATATTTTCTGCAGTCGAGTTTGGAGCGGTTTACATTAAGTTTGTATCTATTGTGTGCTCGTGTATTGTTGTGGTTGAAGCTGAAGTAGTCATTGACAGGTAGGACATTGTGGCAGATAATTTTATGAACTACATTTAGATCGGTTCTAAGGCGACGTAGTTCTAAGTTGTCTAAGCCCAAAATTTCAAGTCTGGTGGAATAAGGTATTCTGTTGCGGGTGGAGGAGTGGCGGCCTCTTCTCGTGAAATACTTTTG
>QLTV01002850.1:3154159-3166928 GCA_003457575.1 Thermophis baileyi | reverse complement strand
TTTGATACATATCTCTCTATTTTAACCACTTGTTGTCTGTTTGTCAGGAACACAGTTATCCAATCATGTAGGGGTCCAGAGATGCCATAAGATTTTAGTTTCAGAAGTAGTTTGTCGTGTACCACTGAATCAAAGGCTTTACAAAAGTCTATGTAAATTGCGTCTATTGCTTTACCCTGATCGAGTTGTGTAGTCCATATGTTTTTGCAGTGTAGGAGTTGCAGATTACAGGATATTTTTTTCCTGAAACCAAATTGTTTGTTAGAAAGTAGGTTGTTAGTTTCTAGGTGGAGGGTAATGGATTGGTTTATGATTGATTCCATGACTTTGCAGGTGACATCTTGGTGGATGACATATCCCACTACTTCTACTTCTTTTCCTTACAGCCTCTTGTTATTATTTTTGAACAGTTTGCTAGTAGGTGAGGTCTTCAAATTATGGAACTAAAACTGGACCAGAAGCCTCTATGAAATCTATAATCCCTCGTTCTGTAAGCCAAAGGCCTTTCTTCTCATCCCTTAAATTGAACAGTGGAGATAGAAATGCTGGGGTGGTGTATATTCAACTCAGAGACAGAAGAATAAGCCATTTTATTACGTCTGGATTTGTATATTTGTCCATATAAGGATTGTGTCTATATGAGAAAATTGGACAGTTCTGACCTGTATTAGAAGCCGTGCATCCTGTCATAGCTCTGGTTAGTAAGAATTATAATAAAGGGGATGAACAAGAATTAATGACAAACTTCCAGCAAGTTCTCTACTTCCTGCCACCTTTCCCACTGACTTTGCTTGGCAGAAACCAGCAAGAAAGATTGCAAATGGCAGCCACATGACACATGAAGATACTGCATCAGCCCAAACTCCAAGGACCATTTGTAAACTTATTCAACATTGTCACAAGTTTGAACAGTTCCCAAATGAGAATACAAATGAGAAACCTGAATACAGGCAAATTACAGAGATAAAATTCTGGTTCTTTGTCTCACCCTCTTCTGAGGTAAAGGAGAAAAGTCTTGTTTCTTTTATGACGAGAAGCAGAGTACACGTGTTTATTACTTTAGAAATGGCTACTAGACTGATCAGCCCAAGAACCAGCTAGCAAAAAGAACACAGAGAGAAGGTTGTGAACTAGGCAACGCACAAGCCATTATTATTATTATGGTTTGTCATACAGTCAGCCAGATCTTGATTCTTTCAGTTTTCCCTAGTTTTCCATTGTTGATGGTGAGAATAGCACCTTTGTCCAGTCCAAACTCCATTGCAATATCTTGATTGGCTATATGGACAATGTTGAGCAACAGTTCTATTTCTCATGGTGTTTTTTCCATACAACTTCAGATTGTCCATGTATAGGAGGTGCAATAGCCTAGCAGATGTTTTTGATGTTTGATACCCATGGCCTGAGTTATTCAGTATTGTTCACAGAAGAATCCATGCAATGACAAACAGTAGTGGAGATAGTGAGTCTCCTTGACAGACCCCTTTCTTGATATTAACCTCTCCCAGTTGATCACCATTGATCAGCAACCATGTCTTCCATTGTGCCATTTATCTTTGCAGAAATCTTCTGATGTCTCTACTGATTCCTGTTGTTTCTATGCACTTGATTATTCAATTGTGTGACAGGGAGTGGAATGCCTTCTGGTAATCAATCCAAGCTAGATTCAATTGGTTTTCCTTCTCTTGCAATTTTCCAAAATAATCTTTTCACTTAGAAGTTGATCTTTTGTTCCTCTGCCATTTAGGCAGCTTCCTTTCTGCTCAGGGTGGAAATAACTTCTTTTCAACTAGATGCGGTTGGACTGGAAACCTATAAACAATTTGAAAGTTGTTGGTAAGCAGGTAATTGGTCTTTAGTTGTCTGGTGTCGTCACTTTTGCTGGATTTTTCATTGTCAGGTAGGTTTTGCCAAATGTTAACCAAAACTTCAATTTCCTCTCCTTGAAATATGTTGTTTTACTGCTTGGCAATAAGTGGGTGCCAGATGTTACAACCTAAAACCATGCAACTCATCTTCACCTGGTGCTGACCAGTGCTTTATCTTCCTTGCTCTTTTCTCCATTATTTCTGCTGCTTTTAGAAGTTCTTTCATTTCAGCTTCTTTTTTTACTCTTATTCACCTCTTTATCTACACTGCTTTGTTGTTGTTGTTGTTGTTGTTGTTGTTTTATTGTCCCATAGCAGCATCCAGAATTGTACTGTTTCTTCTTTGTCAGATGTTCCATGTATTAAAAAATGGGGGGGGGGGAGAGCCAGGAAAATAGCCAACTTTACTATGTTTAAGATTACTCAGCAAGCAAAAAAGTTCTAATGATCTCAAACTTGAAGATGAAGAAGGGAAGAGACTATCCTTGGGAACATTTAATATAAATTTACTGGACAGAAATAATGTACAACTTTTAGCCAATTAATTAATCGCTAAATAAAATAATCATTAAAAGACGATACTGTAAAACTTCTTTAACAGATTGACAGGCCAAGTCCTAATTATGAGAGTTATTGCCACAGATTTTGATAAAGATCAAATCTTAATGTAAGATTAACTTAGCTGTTAATGCAAGATGTTACATATTCTGAGCAACAAGAAATTGAGGCGGGGTGGAGAGCATTAAAATAGAATATAACTGAGGAGTACATTTTTCTTCATTTTTGAAGGCTAGTCCATTATAACAGTTCTTTCTGTGGGTTTTGTTAGAAAGACTTTCTGTAGAGCAAAAGAAAAAAACACACACACAGTGTAGAAGCCAGGCTGCTAGATGTGATGAGAGCCTTTAATGATTTATTAATAACCACTTTCTGCAACATTTCTAACTACTGAAGAGATATCAGAACACTAAATATATTAAGATCTTCCCTTTAGAGAGAAAGAAATCTGTGGCAAATGTGTTGGAATATCATCAAATGTACAAGAAAAATGTATGTTTCCTTTTATCTAAGGTTTATTTGGTGAGCTATGTCTCCTTCCTTCTTAGGAATGAAAATTAAGGCCTAGCTCTTCTGTTTCTATAAATATGCTGTACAGAATTCCTGTTTAATGAATAAACTTAGAAGTCTTTTGAAAGATGATTTCTCTATTTCAGTCACAAAAAAATGTTTGCTCCACTGCCAGCTGATGAAATCAAAAAGACAACTAAATCTACAAGGATTCTGTTACACAAAATGGAACAAATGGAACCTTCAAATGTAACAAGAACAGGAGGTCCTGCTGTTCTAGCCAATCATTTGCACATCTCTAATGCTCAGTTCTATTGCTCCATTTTTTCCCATTGTCCCAGCTCACTCCGTCAGATCTAGCAGAGAGGGCATGCTCCAGATGCCCTTAGTAAAACACACATCTTCTGATTGCATTCAGGAGATGTGCCTTCTCTGTGGCAGCCTTGGCATTCCTTGTGGAACACATACCTCCAGAGATGCAGATGGCCTCACCCTTATAGGGTTCTAAAGATCTGTCTATTTTTATTGGACATTCAGGCCAGGAGGTATAATGGAATGTGTGGATCGTCTTGGGGATAAGAGAAAAAGATGATGCCTAGGAAACAATAAGAGAAGCCAGGTAGGAACCCCCAGTGTCTATGGAGATTCTCAGTTATCCAGGTCATGGTTGTCCCAAAGGTGCTTTTTCAAAAGGCAACTGGACTTCCTTTGTTTTGCTTGAAGAAGTTTCACTTCTCACCCAAGAAGCTTCTTCAGTTCGCTTCTCATCCAAGAAGCTTCAGAACTGAAGAAGCTTCTTGGATGAGAAGTGAAACATCTTCAAGCAAAATAAAGAAAGTGCCTTTTGGAGGAGGAAAAAAAAGCACCTTTAGAAGAACCCTCAGTGGCTTAATAGTCAGAGAAAGAAACTTAGGAAGGACCTGCCGTAATGGATCAAGCAGTCAAAAGTTGCAGTGGGGAGTTTGTACTTCCAGACTTGCAAGAACCAATTCTACTTTAGCATGAAAGCCAGCTGGCTGATTTCGGCCCAGTCACTCTCTCTCAACACAACTCATTCCGTAGGGTTGCTGTTGTGGGGAAAATAGAAGGAGGAAGCAGTATTGTGTATGTTCGCCACCTTGAGTTATTTATAAAACAAAATAAAGGTAGGATGTTAATACAATACAGTAAAATTATTAGACTACATTAACAGAATCACATGGACAGATTCTCTTAGTATTTCAACCAGACAGGGAGAATCAGGTTTGGTACAGTGATCCCTAATATATCCTAGTGCTATGCCATGCATGGCTTTATAGTTAAAAATCACCAGCTTGAATTGGGCCCAGAAGACAAGAAGTAACTAATGCAGTGACTTTAAAATAACTGTTATTTTACATAAATATGGATGCTCTGATTAATACATTGTCCATCACATTTGTACTAGCTGTGATTTCCAAGCCATCTTTGAAAGCAGCCTCATATACAACACATCGCAGTAGTCCACTAATAAAGGGATCATGGTAGGAAAGCCCATTGTCAAAGTTCCTAGTCCAAATAGCTGGCATACTACCTGAAACTGGGCAAAGGTTCGCCTTGGCAACAGCTTTCATCTGCTGCTCTAGCAAGGTCCACAAATCCAGGCGGCCCCTTAAATAATAGAACGGCACTTTTAGGAGGAGCACAACTCTCTAAGAGCAGGAGTCTCCAAACTTGGCAACTTTAAGACTTGTGGACTTCAACTCCCAGAATTCCCCAGCCAACATAGCTGCTGAGGAATTCTGGGTGTTGAAGTCCACAAGTATTAAAGTTGCCAAGTTCGGAGACCCCTGCTCTAGGAGCAATCACTACCGGTAGTACTGACGTTATAGGATGTTAATGACCATATAGGCAACTTATTGATAGGGTTTAATAAAGTATTTATTTTGTGCCATCCAGACCTTAACTTCCTTCAGGCTGATTCAAGAACTCTACATCACCTCCCGTTTTCCCTTGGGATAGTAAAATACACTTGTATTTCATGCAACAGATGAATTCTTTGAGGGATTAAATCATTGCTTGTTTAAAGGCAAGTGGCATCACATCATCCCAGAAGAAAACAATTACCATTCCTCTGTTCAGATCCTACTCAGCTGCTCAAGGAGCCAGCAGGGACATGGACCCAGCTCACATGTGCCCAGTCTCATACTGCATAAAAATATAGACAGTTCTTCAGGGTCCATAAGCACAATCCCTTCCTTGGAAGCATTCCAGAATTTATTTGGTTTCTGTTTTAATTAAATACATTATTAATTATAATAATGATCAAGTGGGGCAGAGAATCGAGGAGGTCCCAAGTGATGCTGGGACCTTATTGCTGCCCGGATCTGAGATACTTCTCCGAGGATTTGAGACAGAGCATTTCACTGCATATAGGCCACTCATCAACATCAGTTCTATTTTATTGCATTATTTGTATAACAGAACATTGTAATTTTCTAGTGATCTCTCCTTTCAAGCCCAAGTAAGCACTGTCCCTGGATCTTTTCACTGCTTCAGAAAGTTGGAGCCACACAATATATGGAGACTTAAGCTAATTAGTAAGCAGTGCAAAAATAGTTTAATTAACCATTATGCATGCTTTAATCACCCTTTTCGGAGTAACACTGACCTCCTTAAGATCAGGCACATAGAGCCTTTTTACAGCCTTCCAATATGGCGTGCCAGGACTTAGCAGTATTCTTGCTTCTGTAACCCCAACCATGCAGTAAAAGAGAAGATGTATCAAGTTCCTGGCAAGGTCTAGTACCTGAATGATTATGAACGTTCTAGAAATATCTAGAAGAACTCTAGATATTTAGATTTTGCTCCATAGTATGTATCAGATTCTTTTTTTTTCCCTTTCATATTTACATTCATGCTTTGCAACACATAGTAATTTCCTAAGATCATTTCACTACATTAGGATCAGGACATGGGCACCAAACATAATGTTGTTTTATGTGTATATTTGTGTCTGTGTGTATTTAACAGGCCTAATCAACCGTAATGATGGCCTTCCCTGTGTAATATTCCGGAGTCCCAAGTTTTGTAAAATTGATCTGTTTGAAGCATAAATTCTGGCAGCTGTGAACCCTACCAGGTGACATGCTTATAAAAGTACCAAGTGGCATTAGTGGAAAACGAACACTTGAGATTTATTTTCACTTATACCTAAATTTAAGTAAATTAAAAGAAGTTCATATGGTTCTTCTCTAATCATATGTTTAATAATTTTTCCCTTTTTATGTCATAAAAATCACCCTTTACCAGAGACTTTTGAAGGTCTCTGAGATAGCACCCAAAGCTTTCAGAGCTGCATGTGGTCCTAAGGTAATGTTTCACCGCTGTTCCTCATAATGTATATTAACTATACGGAGGACAACAATGGGCTTCAGAATCTTCATCTGTACTTTTTAATAACAAATGAAGTCATCATTTAAAATATTTTTCTTCTACCTTTATATCTGTCTTAACAGCACAAGTTAAACTATTCAACCATCCCAGTACAGAAAAGTTAAAAGAAGAAATAAATGTTTTAAAGGAGAGGAGGGAAAAGAAGGGCATAAGCCAGTTAAAGCCTCAAAAAAAGTTCAGAAAGTATTTCAGCCAAGAAGTTAAAAGCCAGCAATTCAGAAGGCTGATTGCTTGCCGGAAGAGAAAGATTTGTACATGATAGTGGAACACAATCAAAGAGGGGAAAAGTGAATTTCTCCACCAAGGGAATTTTGAAGCCCGAGGACAGTGACTGAGAAAGCCTTTTCTCAACTCCCAAACCAAACACAATTCAGATGTTTCTAGGATACAAAGCAGAAAAGATTAGGCAGGGCCTTAGACTACAGAATAACATAATAAATCATAAGCTGCCTTTTTTGAATTAGAATAATGACTGCTATCCAGTATTAATAAATGGGGGGGAGCACTCTAGTATTTTATAAGATAGCATATTGTGCAGGAAACTGTTTTGTCTTCAATACGATGTTATGTTGTAATATTTCCATTAATATCTATACAAACAGCTATCATGCAGTAAAACTAGAGAAGAAAGGGATGTCGTGGCTGAGAAGAAGAAGATATTATATACAAAGGAAGGGTATACAAAGAAGAAAAGTGGAACCAAACAGAAGAATGAAATGCAGAAGGGAAAAATAGTGATGGACAGATCTTAGAATCCTAACGATTAATTTCAATTGTTTTCATTATGGGCATTGTTACAGGGCTGATTTTAGGCCTAGCCAATAGTTACTAAGGCGGCAAATTTTAAAATTGAAAAGGCTTCCAAATATTACTTCCATAAAGTATATGAAAATACTTCCAATACGAGTATAAAATCTTTCCTTGTTGCTTTAGACCTTTTTTTTTTCCTTGACTGGAAGCCTCTTATGGACTTTTTGTGACAAATAAAAGAAAATGAACTTACGGTTTTGATGATTAGATAGGATAGGTTATAGAAAGAAAAGTAATATGATGTAACTTTAGAGAGAAACATTAAAATATATTTGTATTTATAACTGCTAGGAAGAATATTGGAAGCCACTTTATACTTTTTTCTTTCTTTTCTATATTTCTTAACTTTTTTCTCTTTTTGCTTTTTCTTTGATTTCTTTTTTTTCTTTTTCCCTGCTTACTACCTATTAGTTTGTGTTAGTTTTTTATCTACTTGTTTACAAGTTTTAATAAAAAAGATTTTTTAAAAAGATTTTTTTTTCTTTTTATGCTTTTTGGAAGCATTTACTCACAAAGTTGGTCAAATGGTAGTTAACAGCGTCTTGTACTAAACAGATGTTGCAAGTCACAAGAAAAAAGAAATTTGTATTACAGCTATGGACCTCAGGAAGTTGTTGATATTACTGAAGCAAGACAAAAGACTGATAGGAAAGTATTAAGCGGGCCAGTCATGTGATTATCAGCTTATCAAAATTACACCTGGACAAGCAGTAATGACAAATCAAAAGTTAAATATAATTTCACAGAATCGTTGCCATGTGATAACAATGGGTGCTAATGTAATTAACATTATTTACTATGAATCACACAGTAAATGTGCGATAAAAGAAAAAAAATATCGAAGGATGAAAACTGTAAGAGTAAAGTTCTAAACCTTGAAGAAAATAGAATCAAGAGGGCACCTTTTTAAAATTCCTAAGAAAATCCTTTTAGCCAAACCATCAGGAGTGCCAGAATGTGATTTTGCCTAAGGTGCTACAATAGATAAAGCTAGTCCTGAGTTTTCCGTTTCAACATTCCCAATTTTCTTGTTCCAAAAATGAGCTGTGCCTCACTAGTCTCAATTCAACAAAATAGAAATCATGTACAGACAGTCTTCAACGTACGACCACAATTGAGCCCAAAATTTATGTTGCAAAGTGAGACAGTTGTTAAGTGAATTTTGCCCTATTTTATGACCTTTCTTCCCACAGTTAAGTCACTGCAGTTCAGTTGGCTGTTGAGTGAATCTGGCTTCCCCATTGACTTTGCTTGTCAGAAGGCTGCAAAAGATAATTTCATGACCTCAGGACACTGCAACCATCATAAACACAAGTCAATTGCCAAGCGTCTGAATTTTTAGCACATGACCATGGGGCTGCTACAGTGGTCGTCAGTGTGAAAAACGGTCATAAATCACTTTTTTCAGTGCTGTTAAAACTTTGAACAGTCATTAAATGAACTGTTGTAAGTTGAGGATTACTTGTATAGGAAGCAACTTTGTGTGTGGAAGGGAGAAAGAGAAAGTGGAAAATATACAGAAATGGAAGGATAGGGAAGAAAGATTGGAGTGGTGGGTAGCTTGGCAGTGTTTGACCAAGAATTATAGTATGTGCTGTCCGCTTGGCCATTGGGCAGAATAAATTTTTCTCAAGCACATTGATGTTCTCCTCTTTGCCTTTTATTTTGCTTTGTTTTGCATTTCTCCTGCCAGTGTTGTTCCAGACCCTCAGTATCTGTCTTTGCAGTTCTTAAGTTGTCCTCAAGAGCACCTAAATTATGGTAATTTTGGCCTGACAATAGCCTAACACCAATTTGTACTTCTGGCCAAACAACTATTGTATGTTTTCTGCAAAGGCTACAAAGTAGGGCCAAGTTTGATTCCATCAATTAAAAATAGTAATTATAAGTCTTTAGAATTGAGGCCAAGCTTGAGAAAAGAGTGCTTGTCATGCCATTTAAAGAATTAAAATGCCAAGTGTGTGAAACATTCAAGATGAATGGTAAATTTAAGGAATAAAATCAGTGTAAGACAAATATCTGCTTCATTACATGGGAAGTAGTGGTGCCATTGGCAACTTTTGTTTTAAAGTGGGAGGAAAAAAAATCAAAGAAATGAAAATTAAAGTATAGGTGTACCTTAAGAAAAATATATAAAGAGGGTGTAGAAAGGTCAGATAAATTTAGAATTATTAATACTGGCTTCTGTCTTAACAGTGTTCCTTAGCAGAGTGCTTTTCCTTGGAAAACAAGTGGATCAGACAATGAATAATATAATGTATTAGTATTCCAAAATGGAATTTTTATAAAGGGGTTTTGAAAGTTAGTCCAAATGAAATACGGTGCTTTCTTAAGAAGGACCTTGAAAGGAGTCTGAGTAGTCCACAATTGGTGCAATCATCTGCATGCCTTTCTGCATAGATTAGCGAATCCCATAAACATTTGGGAATAAGCACAATTGAACTCATTGAGGATTGCTTTGTATTTAACACGTTAAAGATTATAAGATCGGAGGGTGAAAAACCTTGGATTGATTTACCTGGGAGGGCTAACATCAACCTTGCAAGTCTGAAAATACAAACTCCCCACTGCCAGTTTTGTCTGTTTGATCCATTAGGGCAGGTCTCCTTCCTAAGTTTCTTTCTCTGACTATTAAGCCACTGAGGGTTCTCCCAAAGGTGCTTTTTTTTTCCCCAAAAGGCAACCGGACGTTTTTTTTTTTTAATTTTATTTTGCTTGAAGACGTTTCACTTCTCATCCAAGAAGCTTCTTCAGTTCTGAAGCTTCTTGGATGAAAAGCGAAATGTCATCAAGCAAAACAAAGGAAGTCCAGTTGCCTTTTGAAAATGCACCTTTGGGACAATATCAAGATTCAGGTGGATACAATGAAAAAAACAACATGATGAATTTCAATAGAGATAATTCAAGTGCCTACATTTTTGTAGGAAAAACATGAGTACAGGATGGAAAGAACCATACAAGACAACAGCATATGTGAAAAGGAACTGGGTGTCATTGTGGATCACCACTGAAACATAAGTCAAGATTGTGTTATAGCTACCCCTCCACTCCAAAAATGTCGATCTAGGTTGTATCAACAAAAGTATAACGTTAAGTTCAAGAGAAGTCATTGTTCTTCTCTGTTCTTTGTTGGTCAGACTGCACCTAGAATACTGAATCCAGCACTACATTTTAAGAAGGACATTGACAAATGAAGCATGTCCAGAGGAGAACAAAGGAGATGATTAAAGACTTAGACTAGAAAACATATGCAGAACAATTAGAGGCACTGGCTATGTTTAGCTTGGCGAAAATTGAGGGGGAGATCCAATAGTTGTCATATAGAAAACACAGAAGAATTGTTTAGAATAGTTCCAGAAGACAGGAGAGAAAACAATGGGTTTACATTATAAGGAGGTATAATTGAGTGGATATCAGGAAAACTTAAAAGCAAGTACCCTGAAAGAACCAAGTTGCCTCTGAATATGATAGGGTCTCCTATGATGGAGATGTTAAAACAGAGGCTAAATGACCATCTGTGATGAATATTGTATTGGTGGATTCCTGCACTGGGCAACGGGTAATGATAGACTAAATGATTTCCAGGATCCCTTCCAACCCCTACATTCTAACATTGTTTTGTTGTTGTTATTTTTTTTTTAATTAAGTCTCTTCCTTGCAATATCTACACTGAGATAAGTTACCTCAATTAGTATAGTCTGTATAGAATTATGCAAAGATCATATTGTTTGCCATAAAGAAATAGTTCTTGATCACAAGAAGTCTTCTCTGGGTTCTAAGCTAAACATGCCAGATGTATCAAAATCTGAAGATGAGCTTCAGAGATAATGAAAATGCAATTCCTTCAACCTACCATATTTATTTTAAAAATATATAAAATATAGTTATATTGGTATATAGTTAAATACATAATTCTGGGCAGCAAATAGTACATATAAAAACAACATAAAAAAGCTACAATCAATTAAAATATTCCAATACAGAAGAGGGGAGACATTCAGGGGTGGGTTCTAACTTACCTCACTGCTGATTCGCTACCTCCCGCGCCGCGTGGCCATGCCTCGTGGGCGCGCACGCACCTCGTGGGCGTACATGCGCAGTGCAAAATGATTAAAAAAATCATTTTTTAAAAAAAGCCAAAAACAAGATGGCGATGCATGCGCAGTGCCTGAAACTCAGCTTCTGCGCATGCGCAGAAGAAAAAAAATAAAAAAAAAATTTAAAAAAATTCAAATTTTTTTAAAAAAAAGATGGCGGTGCCCACGGACTGGCACCAACCGAACCGGATCCGTGACATCATCATGAGGTCACCAGCGGGTCGCTACCGGTTCGGGCGATCCGGTTCCGAACCAGGAGGAACCCACCTCTGGAGCCATTACATAATCAGGAAAATATTTGCCTGGGGCTAATATTGCATTAAAAAAGTAGGTTGGAAGGTTTGCTACATTAGACTGTTTGTAATCGAAATTCAGAAATACTGAAACTTTGAGGGCTGGTAGACCCATTTATAATTCTGAAAAAACCCTCTTCACCAGAGCAGGCAAGAGGAGATGTCACCAGATAAACCATACTGTACTTGTCCCTTTATGTGTTTGTCTTTCTTCTTACACTGAGCAAGTGTAATATAGTTAAGCAAAGTGTTAATATTTTTAAGCAAAGCAATGCTTTACAGCTGCTGATCATGGTTATTTTCCAAGAAAGCTCAGGAGCCACATGCTTGGAAATAAAGTGGATGTTAGAGGCTATAGTGACATGCTTTACAATGTTCCATATTCCTATGTTTTAATTAAAAGTATATTTGTGGGTCATAAAAAGTCAGGTGGAGCCAGGAACTTCAGAGGCGTTAACGGCAATGTATATTGGTGCCTGGGGGCCATACTGGGAATTACAGTGCTAATTTAATGACATCCTAACTCATTGATAAATGAAAGCAGGCTATAGTATTTGCTATCATGTTCAGAGTATATTGTATCATGCCATGTACCGGTAGTAGAAATATCTGATAATGTAAGTTTAAAAAAGAAAAAAAACTGAACAGCAAGACAATAGTTTTAAATTGTCCAAATGATTATATCATTACCCAGAAATAATCTTGCATGAAATCATTATTTCTGCTGTTTAAAATTCTGATGGAGTACCATAATTGTTCAACCATGTGAGGGTTGGCGTGTAAGGGATGCAAACATCTTTGTCAGCAAAGAGACACAAGAAGATGATAACTGCTGCCATCTAATGGTCATCCCCATTTTTGCTGCCCAGACATGGCAGTCATGTTAATCAACAATCTCAACAACTAACTTTATTTGAGAATTTATTTGAGAATTTCTAAAATTGGAAAGCGGAAAGAGGTGACAGTTCCTAGCTGATCTGAACTGAGCAGGAGTAGTTTCTGGTTAGCTTTTGGATGGGTTACCACTTGGTAATCACATGGCTGTTGGTAAGACTGGAAATCAAGAAAGCATCCAGGGAAAGGGCTCTGGCAAACCACTTCTTTAATGCTGCTGAGAAGCCTGCCTAGAATCATTCATCAAAAGTCAACTGAATTCAAGGGTGTCAAAGGAATAAAAAAAGAAAAGATTTCTGTGTGAGGGAGAGAGAGAGGGAGAGAG
>QLTV01002850.1:3114956-3146418 GCA_003457575.1 Thermophis baileyi | reverse complement strand
ACAATGTCCTACCTGTCAATGACTACTTAAGCTTCAACCGCAACAATACACGAGCTCACAATAGATACAAACTTAATGTAAACCGCTCCAAACTTGATTGCAAAAAATTCGACTTCAGCAACAGAGTGGTCAATGCCTGGAATACATTACCCGACTGTGTAGTTTCTTCCCCAAACCCCCAAATCTTTAACCTTAAACTGACTACCATTGACCTCACCCCATTCCTAAGAGGTCTGTAAGGGGCGTGCATAAGCGCACCAGCGTGCCTACCGTCCCTGTCCTAAAGTCCCCATGTATTCGAAAAATATGTACTCGAAAAATATGTACTCAAACTATGTTTGTAATTATTATATACTCATATTAATATTTATACTTTACCTGTAATCATATATATGCTTGACAAAATAAATAAATAAAATAAATAAATAAATAAATAAATAAATAAAAAATTTGAGCATGCCAGAAGGGACAGGAAAGGAGAAAAGAGGAAAGACAAAGAAAAAAAAGGAAAGATGGGAAGAGAGCAAGGAAGGAAAAATAAGGAAAGAGGGGAAAGGAGAATGAAGAGGGAAGGAAGGAAGGAAGGAAGGAAGGAAGGAAGGAAGGAAGGAAGGAAGGAAGGAAGGAAGGAAGGAAGGAAGGAAGGAAGGAAGGAAGGTTATAATGAGCATGAGGGAGGGTCTCAGGGAAGTCCTGCCTTAGCACTTGGCCACCACAGGTGCCCCCCCCCAACACGAGTGATGTCGAGCTGGCCACACCCACCCCAGCCCTCCGAGATCAAACACAACCCTGATGTGGCCCTAAATGAAATTGAGTTTCTCTGTTCTTCTGTGTCATTTTTTTGCCGCCATACAGAGAAGAAAGAGAAATCTATGAATGTTATTGCTCTTTTTCCAGGCACGTAACTACAGTGTGCTCATTAATTCAAAGTAGGTAAGCCAGCAGGGGCAACAAGGAGGGGGGGGGAAACTACAGGACTGGTGGCTTAAGAAGTTGCCTGAAATGTGATATCTCAATGCTAGATGGCATTCATACTAATAACATTTAGGATACATATAGCTAGTCCTTGACTCACAACCGTTTGTTTAGTGACCAAAGTTCCAACGGCACTGAAAAAAGTGACTTATGAACGCTTTTCATTGCAGCATCCCCAGGGGCACATGATCAAAATTTGGATGCTTGGCAACTGGCCTGTATTTATCACCATTGCAGTGTCCCGGGGTCATGTGATCACCTTTTGCAAACTTTGGACAAGCAAACTCAATGGGAAAGCCAGATTCACTTAACTGTGTTACTAACTTAACAACTGCATTGATTCAGTTAATAACTGTGGCAAGAAGGGTCGTAAAATGGAGCCAAACACACTTAACAACTGTCCTGATTAGCAACAGAAATTTTGGGCTCATAGGTTAAGGACTTCCTGTACCAAGTAGCATTCATCCTAATAACATTTAGGAAATATATTTTAAGGGAACCACAATGTTTCATGTATTTATTTGTTTATATGGGTTTGTTTATTTGCTTACTTATTTATACAGTTCACACCTGTTTTTTTCATCTCATGGTAACCAATGTCAAAGTAGAAACTTTCCCAAAGCAAATATATCATCTCAATAGACATTGCAAACTTGTAAGATAAATCAGCATTTCCAACTGTTCTTTGTTAAAAATGCTGAATCACGGGATAGTTTTCTGGTCTCAAATTAAAAATAGGATACCTTTTGATCCTATTCCATTTAGTATATTGAAATCTCATCATTTGTAGTATAAACATTCATGAACTTGGCAGCCATCCACAAAATAGAAAGGAAAAAAAAATAGAAACTACTGCAGTATTTAACCATCTACTGAAAAATGGAGTACTGTGAAACAAATGGAGGTTTGAAGAGAAGTCGTTTTGCAGTAGACAAAGCTTTTTAGTGCTTTGAGACGTGCAAAATAGTTCAAGTTCACAGATTTCCAAACACCCTCTTCCAACCTCCCTGCATGTCTGTGGCATCAAATTAAGCCCTTCCACCTTTGACATAAATATTCTTACACGGAAATGGACAATTTTAACTGCAAAATGGAAGCATGAGTTGCCTGTTTTGAGATTGGAACACTTTGGAGGAAATTGGGACAAACATTTCGGGATCAGAACATTTTAGCCTTCAGATAATTTGAAAATTTCTGCTAGAAATATGCTTCTGTAAGTAGAGATTTTGTTTGTTTGTTTGTTTGTTTGCCATCCATCCAACGACTCTGGCCAGTTTACAGCATAAAACATTAAAAAGAAGAAAATATATTAAAATCACAGCAGCAGATAAAATCATTCAGAATTACAAACCATTAAAACCAGATGGGAAAGGTGGGAGCCAGACACCCAAGGGATGGGGAGGTGGGATTAGAGTTTTAATTAGTCAACCACCTCCAGTATGAAGGTCCCCCATTGGATCCCCAAGCCATCTGGCAGAGCCAGGCCTTGAGGTTCTTTCAAAACAACAGGAGGGTGGGAGCCAATCTCACCTCAGGAAATAGGATGTTCCAAAGGGCAGGAGCCACAGCAGAGAAGGCTCTTTTCCTGGAAGCCACCAGCCAAAATTATTTGGCTGACAGGATCTGCAGTATGCTCCCTCTGCCAGCACAGGTGGTGCAGGCCAGTCCCATTGTGGTGAGACCTTTCCTCAAATAATGCCTACAACTGATTCATGGTAGTTCTTTCTGCTCCCATTTTGTTGCAAAACTATTTTTGAGCCATCTGTAAATGATTTTTAAAAAATCTACTGGAGTGGGAGAAGTTAATACAAAATTGAATTACGCTCTAACGAAATATAAATAATGGTTTGATATTTGCTTTCTCTATTTATCTATGTATCTGAGTTGATGTAGTGGTTAAGGCAAGCTGGCTAGAAACTAGGAGACTATGAGTTCAAGTTCTACCTTAGTCACAAAGCCTGCTGGATGGGCCTTGGGCCAGCCTGTCTCTTTCTCCTAATTCTAAGAAGGCAAGAATAAACCACCTCTGAACTTTGCCAAGAAAACTACAGAGACATGTTCAGGCAGTCACCAGGAATCAAAATTAACTCAAAGACACCAAAAAACAAATAAGTAAGAAATATATCTACTCATAAGAACACAAGCAACTAAGACTCAAATTGTATAATCCTCAGATGTCATTATACATTGGCTGCTGGACTGCAGCACACAAACTATAGATAAGTAAATAAAATATTAGAATGATTCCTTGCATTAAATTGAAACAAAGCACCTTCGCTATGTAAAATAAAAACCCCTGGCATTTATATGTGCAGTAAATAGTTGTAATACAGGGCATCAATTTGCACATGTAATTCCTTAGTTATTTTGAAATGGTATAGTTCAGTATCACATGGCATATGACACAATGCTAATTTGGTTTTACAGGCTTAATGGAGTTTCAATGATGGTTTTTTTTTCCCCAATCTTAAAACTGCTGGAAGTATTTAATGATGAATGTTGAAACTATTAAAAAAAACAATGCTGAATTTAAGAGAAGGGCTATAGGATTCATTTCTTCAACAGGGATGACTATCATATCTCTTAAATATAACTGGAAATTTTGAAACAAAAAAGTAACCAAGCAAGAATGATGTCTCTTGTGTGAGATGGAAGGCATAGAATAGGAAGAAACCCAGAGAACTACAGTATATGAAGCCAGCCAATGGTATTTTAATTAACAAATCCTGGCATTTTTTGTGAACAGAAGTGAAATCAGAACTCAATTAGAGGGACGCAAAGTTTCAATGTGCACTCAATAAAGAGATTATAAGGGTCTTAAGATATTGATCTGTAGGTCCTAATTAATCACTGTTATGGATAATTAAAAATAGAGGCAGTATGTTAGGCCTGGCTTGGTCAAAAACATAAACCACTATTACTTTTATTTTTAACAAATGAAAGCTACATATCATGATGTCCAGCTATTTCCCAAATAGTTGTGTTTATAGAAGATGACTCCAATCCATATTATTTATTAAGTGCACTTAGGACTGTAGCCAATTTCTTCATCAACAAGTGAGGGGGAAATAGCCAAGCCAAAGCATGCAGAGACTTTATTCAAATAAATATTTATGTTTAGAAGCCAAATAAAAACTGCACACAAAGTTCAAAGGAGAGGTTCTCCTATTTTCTACGTACAGTTTCATGTACCTTTTTTCATATATATATGTAAGAGTGAATACATATTTTTCTTCCATGTTCAGAAAGTTTTTAATGCAGATTATTTGCGGTCATCTCAATTTTTAAGCAAAACAATGTTTACTACACAAGAAAAGAAAGGATCAAGAATATAAAAGAGAAACAGAAAAATAAACACCCAAAACATAAACATAATTTGCTATAATACTTATAAGAAACATCTGCTCAGTTTTTAAACACAGCGTTAGACCTTGACCACAATGTCACTATCAGACATAACTGAAAATTGCAGCATATATTTTGTGAGAATATGATTAAGAAATAGTAGAGGGCAGTTGGGTAAATGCCTTTGTTTGTTTATTTGTTTGCAAAGCAAACATTTTATATAAGGACCTTTGTGGTAGGGATGGTGTTTTGCTCCAACATGAAGCTAAAATTTGCTTTGTTTACCTCTTATTTGCAAAAAGGCTGAGTTTAAGTTGGAAGACCTTGCCCAGTGAAAGATATAAGTGTTCTCTGTTGGACAAAAGTGAGCAAATTCAGCAGCAGTTATTCAGCAAAAGTTAATTGTGCATGAGCCCCACCAACATAAGTAGAACAAGATGAAATGGAATCAGTTGAACTTCTTCAATCATAAAGCAAAGATGCAGCTTCTGAAACAGAGGAGCAGCCACAATCAATGGACTTGTTTGTTTCCCCTGCACTCTTATTTTATACACAAATTTAAAATCTGGTAATTTCTTTTGCACCTCTTAAACAATTATTACAATATTATTACGATGCCACCTTTATTAACACCCTCCATGTAGTAGTTTATAAATCAGGATGATATTATAATTGTGGTTTCAACCCTCTTTGTATGCCGTGTTGAGTCACTTTGTGATTGAGCTGTCTTGCAAATCAAATAAATAAACATGTGCTTGTATATAAAAAAACAAAATGATGATTTTTTAAAAAAAGGTTTATGTTTGTTAGTTTCTCCTTTTTTTGGTCTTAGGCACATTTTTGCTGATGCTTCAGTAGTATATCATTTCAGTGAAAATGCCCTGGTCTTACTCTTTAATATTTTACACCAAATGTCGTGCACACAATTATTGTATAGCCAATGATAGTTAAGAATAAGGATTGTGTTTGGTGTAGGCTTCTTTGTATAAGAATTTCTGCATTTTACAACTTGAAAAATAATGCTGAGTCATCTTTTGTATCATAGCAATTATAAAATATGCATTGTTACTATAATTATTGATCTGGGGGATTGTATAATGTTTTCAAGGAAATGATTAAGTCGGATTTTTTTTTAAAAAAATCTTTGCTCTGAATCAGTTTGCCACCTTAGGTGAAAAAATACCACACAGGTGATAATGAGGAGGAGGAGGATGTTCTTGTATAAAATTGAGTTTCCTGTTTCATCACTTTGCTAATAGGAGTGCGCCATAATAACTATAATTAGATAGCTGTCTGCCTTACATCACTCTACACCAGATCTATCTGATTGCAGTTCATATAGCAGAGTTACTCATTGGAAATAAGGATCAGGAGAAGGGGATCATTCCCCATCAGAAGGCAGAAAAACAACTTCCACAATTACTTCTACATCTTCCTGTCAATTGTAGACATTGAAATGGGACATTCCAAGATTATGCAGAAGTAACTCGTTCTGGTGGGTTCTACTAAGTCTACAGCTTCTTCTTACCTTCAGGCAATCTCAGGACTGATGCTTATAGTAGGTCAATGTCTGGCTAGCATAAATATTTTTCTTCTTTTTGAAAACTGTAGGAACAAAAAAAATTGGTGGGAAGGAAATAGTAGCTCTCTCTCTACTCAAAGTACCTTTGCCTGTGCTCATTGGCATAAGCATCATGTCCCAGTTCACTTCTTCCCATGTCATTCTATTGTATTTAGGATTGTTCTGCTGTTAGAGAGGTTTCTATGTACAATACATTGTACAGCTTCATTAAAACATTTCATTTGGGAACTGTATGTATGTAATTGCTTGTGGACATATGACATAAATACTGTTACAATTCTTTATAATAAAGGGGGGGAGAAAGAGACAGACAGAGAGAGAGATGGAAAGAGGGAGAACGGAGGGAGAGAGAGGGGGTGAGGGGCTGAGCCCAAAACAGGAAGTATTATCTCTTCTGGAGTAGTACTTTAGTTCACTAATCAAATAGGCCACTGGATTTTGTTTTGTTTTTTCCAATGGGAAAAGTCACCATGCAACATTGCAAAGTTAGCTTCTCATCTTTAAAATGCTGAAACAATAGTAATGATGATATAAAAACCATCCAATGTGTTTTTAATTTTATAATGAACAAAGTATCTTAAAAAAGAACCAATGAGAGGAGGGATAACATATGAAATTAAGTAAAGATGGTCTCTTGGCTTAATAAATAATGACTAGTTTTTTCCCCCATTGCAGATTCTCATTCACTTTAAGTTCCCTCTATGGATAATATTCTAGAGAACAATGAACTTTTTCATTGCTTTAAAAATGTGCTCTTAATGTACTCACTGGGGTTTTCCCAGCCCACAGAGCTTTGGTACAAAGAGTAATTATGATCCAATATGAAATGAGCTATCAATAGAAGACATTTTTAGATACCACTTAATCATGCAGCATTTACCAACTCTGTCTGTCAAGGCTGATAAAGGGAACAAAATGTTATAGCAAAGCATGTTAACTCGAGGCAGGAACAACATGTCACATCTTGGAGAGGCATATTTACTAGAGGTTTAAGATGTATGTTGGTTGCTTAGCTATCCGTACTGCAACTTTCATATGGAACTGAGTTTCTTTGACAATGTGTAAAGTTTATTTCACTTCATATACAGTATGGAGGTACCTAACTCTGTTCCATAGATGCTGTTTTATGGTACAATCGTATGCTTATCTGTTCAGATATAGGCTTCACTGCATTTACTTAGCCCCAGAAAATTGGGTTTAAGGTAGCCTTGTTGATGTGGAGCCATTAAGGGCCAGGGGCTTACAAATTTCAGGAAAACCATAAAATCTTGCGGCCAAAAATCAAATCAGGGAAGATTCAACAACAATGTTGGATTTGTAAACTTTTCTTCTGCATCATCCATCTGACTTAAATTTCGTTGCGAGACCTACACCCCAAGAGAAAATGAGCAATTATACTTCAAATACGTTGAGTAAACATGTTTTGTGTACATGCTTTTAGAAGGAAGCTCAGAGGTTGCCTAGTTAAAATATAGCATAGGCACTAATCTCCCCATAACTCTGCTCCATTATTCAGCTGTGGACAAGCATTTGCAAAGAAATTAGAATGCTGGAAGTGCCAGGTATCCCTTGGAGAAGTTTTATATTGTCTTGGTATGTAGAAGAAGTTTCCCCTGATGAAGGAGGGGAGCCCAATTATTGCTGCTTTCGATACTAAGTGAACTCAGGGCCTAACACCTTTTGGATAGTGTCATAATGCTGGCACTAATTAATTCACCTCTCACTTCCCCTTAAAAGTGAGGAAATTAATTTTGAAAACTAAAATTAATTTGGCACTGATAAATATAGAAGTTATGTGAGTTACCTGGCAATCATTTAGAGGTCTCTTCTTAGGTGCAGCCATGCTTCACTAATGGTGCAATCTCCACTGACTCTCAACACATGATCACTTACCAAATAATTTGTTTTCTTTCTAAGGCAGCAAAAAGGCTTTCAGGCACTTGGTTTGCATTGCCTAATGTATCTTGATGGAATAAAATGAAGATTATATGAAGAAGCACACCATAGGACTCTTTCTTCCTAAAGATTAAATATCTGCAGGAGAAAAACTCATGAATGGGCAATTTAGACCTCCATTTTGCAAGTAGTCCAAGTACGAATAGTTATGGTAAAAATTAGAATGGCTTATACTGGTATCACAGACATCCAGTGAAATTTGAATTGGGTGTGTGGAAACCAATAAAGGTGAAGCCTCTTTTATGAAACAAGTAAAATTTGTCTCATGGAACATTTTTGGAATACAGGGTTATGACCACAATTGAGCCCAAAATTTCTGTTGCTAAGTAAAACAGTTGTTAAGTGAATTTTGCCCCATTTTACAATCTTACTTGCCACAATTGTTAAGTGAATCACTGCAGCTGTTATGTTAGTAACATGGTTGTTAAGCTTCCCCATTGACTTTGCTTGCCAGAAGGTCGCAAGAGGTGATCACATGACCCCGGGAAACTGCAACCATCATAAATACATGCCAGTTGCCAAGTGTCTGAATTTTGATCATGTGCCCATGGAAATCCTGCAACAGTCATAAGTGTGAAAAACGGTCATAAGTCACTTTTTTCAGTGTGTACTTTTAGCTGTTGCCATAAATGCAGTGAGTATATGTTATTGTGTGGAACAATCCAATATGAACAGACTTTATGAACAAGGTGATGTGTTTATATAATCACTTTATTACATAGCCAGGACAAGTTTGTAATTCAGTTCCAAAGCATGGGTTGTACGTTTTATAAAGATGTGGCAAAAATGGAATAGCTTGGCATGTAGACCATACTGCAAAACTGGGGTGATATATTTATGTCCTCCATTTTGCACTGGGTATGGCTGAGAGTGTAACAAGGGTAAAGTAAAGATTGTACAGAGATCAGCTGAAAAACATTTTATAGCTGAACACTTCTTAGTTAATTTCCTGCTTTAAGTTTATTTCCTGCCTTATTCAGTAGCACAGTTGATATGAACTAGGATGATTGTTTTAAAGGTATTTTAAACAAAAAATCCACACATAAAAATATGCTCTTTTTTCAGTAAGACAAAACTCCTATGGGTAGTTTCTGTCTTTATGCCTATGCTCTAAGCTTCTATACCACATAGAATACTGGTGTGCAAAAATATACTTCTGACCTAGAGAAAAATATAGTTCTGACCTAGGTAGAGAAAAAGGAGAATTGGCAGACAGTCGGGGACTGCCCTCTGCCCTTCCCATTGCCTTGCCCTGATTGGACCTGGGGAACTCAACTTCGGTTTTTAAAAACATTGTCAAGTTTCAAGCCCCACTGGAAAAGCTTGAAAAATGACCCTAAAACTAAAGACAAAGGCTAGATGGAAATTTCACAAAAGGACTTCATCGTTCTTTGGATTATTCTTAACATAGGTGCTTTCTTCCCTCGGCTGACCATTGGAGAGTGTCAGGATGAGAAAGGCTAGGTGATTCATTTGGCAATTCACAGATTTATTTATTTTTTTTTAAAAAAAAGACAATCTCTGTCTAGGAGCTTCCGGGGAACCTAGGAGGAACGAGGGCAGAGAGACAGGCTGAGCCTGAGAAAGTTTACTTCTACAATATTCTACAATATTTCTACAACCAGTGGAACAGAAGTTGCCTTCAGAAGTTGTGGGAGCTTCATCACTGGAAGCTGTCAAGAAAAGACTGGACTGCCATCTGTCAGAAATGGTGTAGGGTCTCCTTCTTGGGCAGGGGGTTGGACTACATGACCTATAAGGTTCCTTCCAACTCGGTTAATCTATTAGACCTTCCATTCATCAGTCAGCATTTTATCAAAAATAAAACTGCCCTATAAGCAGTTGAGTTGACATTTTAAAACTAGAATCTTTAGGATGGAAGATATAGCTTTGCTACTATCATGGTTTCCTTGGTCAAAGAGAACCATGTGACCATGATACTTGATGGCCCATCCAAAAGCTGATTTTACTTGAAGTCTAATTAAAGAGACAGCTATATAGCACCTGTATTCAGACAGAATGTAAGATCAGTGTAAGAAACACATTCAGTTTGTTTACAATATCTTAATTGAAAGACAACCTGAACGACTGTGGGAAAGGGGAAAGGGTGTATAAAAAACAACACAGGAAAACACAAATCCCCAAATTTTGAAAGAAGGAAAAAAGGTCTTCAGAACAAGTTATAGTGATAGGAAGAGAAAAATAGAGAAGAGGGTGAAAGAAATAAGAATGTTTGATGAGTGAATGCAGATTTCCAAACACGCTCAGACCACAAAGGATGAAAAAGATATTTCCATCAAAAATATCAGCAAATAGAGGAAAATGTCAAGAATATGAAAATGAGATATTTTAAGGTCAAAGAAATCACAAAATGTTTAAAGCTAGTATAGGAATAGTCACAAATAAACATGAGAGAGATCTAATAGCAATAGCACTTAGACTTACATACTGCTTCACAGTGCTTTACAGCCCTCTCTAAGCAGTTTACAGAGTCAGCCTATTGCCCCCAACAATCTGGGTCCTCATTTTACCAACCTCAGAAGGATGGAAGGCTGAGTCAACCTTGAGCCGGTCAGGATCGAACTGCTGGCAGTCGGCAGAATTAGCCTGCAATACTGAATTCTAACCATTGCGCCACCACCACTTATTTGCCTAATAAAGGCAAATAAGCTTTAAAAAGATGGAGAAGCATGTTTATCTGTGGGATGGAAAGGGGTTGGGGATATATGAGGAAATGTGCATTGTAATGTCACACGACAAACCTGATGACTTGAATACTTGCATCCATTGTCAGGAAAAAGGATGAAAAGCCAGTGTGTGCATTGCTACATTGTGATGCACTTCATCATATTTGTATCATTGCAGTAACATATTCCTATGTTCTGAAGCTTTTTATCGACAAAATTACAAAACGTTTGCAGAGGGAAAACATATCCAGGAACTGACTCCATTAGAAAGGGGGGGGGGGGTGTTACAACAAGCATTAGGCCAATTTTAAAACATAAAAGCAGCAGACACAGAGGAAATACTCAATGAACTGTTTAAGCTTCAGGAAAAGAAGCAGTTAAAATGCTAATTGTGCTATGACAACAAACATGGAACAAGTCCTTGTGGCCTAAAGGCTGAAAAGGATCAGTAGACATACCTATGCTGAGGAAGGAAAATGTAAGGGAATATGCAGATTTAAAAGCATGACACTAGTTCCTTGTGCAAGCAAATTTTACTTAAAACCTTACAAAGGAAAATAGAACCATGTATGGAAACAGAAATGCCAAATGAACAAGGAAGAAATGTGAAGAAGTATAAGATTGATGGACCTGGGTGGTTTTCAAAGGGAGATGGAGCTGTTCCTGCTGGTCTGCTGCGCAGTCGATTTGAACCCTTGTTCACCATTTGGAATAAGGAAGCGGGTGGCTAAAATGTTGGATCAGATCATGCCCATGTGATGTCTCCCTTTCATTGATCCCATCCAGAGGTGGGTTTCAGCAGGTTCTGACCAGTTCTGGAGAACTGGTAGTGGAAATTTTGAGTAGTTTGGAGAACCGGTAGCGGAAATTTTGAGTAGTTCAGAGAACTGGTAAATACCACCTCTGACTGGCCCCGCCCCCATCTATTCTCTGCCTCCCAAGTCCCAGCTGATTGGGAGGAAATGGGGATTTTGCAGTAACCTTCCCCTGGAGTGGGGTGGGAATGGAGATTTTGCAGTATCCTTCCCTTGCCACGCCCACAAAGCCACGCCCACCAAGCCACACCACGCCCACAAAGCCACGCCCACAGAACCAGTAGTAAAAAAAAATTGAAACCCACCACTGATCCCATCACTCCACATGGTTCTCGGAGGAGCTGAGGGAGATGTTAGTGCTCAACAAACTACAAACTTGACTGAACATGAGTTGTAGCTGCTATTAAGGTCTACTTTGTGGTGATCAGGATGACAAAGTTCTGAAGTCCTTATTACATCCTCATACAGCTTCCTCTGAGTCCTGTTTCAGGTGACACAAGCCCTTTTAGTAGAAAGAGATTGGAGAACCTTTTGCGGGAGCGTGCAGTGGAATGTATTCAACACCTGACAGACAAAACAACTGCAATGGTGAAGGCAATTATGTAAGCTTCTAAAACAGCACATGACACATCTTTGCCTTAGCAGCTGCATTAGTTGGAAGTTCAAATATAAAGTGGTTTTTTTTTTTTAATAAATATTCAGGGTGTGGGATCAGAATATCTGAGGGGCTGTTTCTTCCAAATTATTCATGCCGGTTCAACTAACTAAGGCAAAGAAGGCTTGTTATGGGTTCTGTTGAACTGGTTCCTAAACTTGGTTCTTTTATATATATTTACTGTTTTTCTTAAGTGTTGTACACTGCCCAGAGTCACTTCTAATGAAATGGATGGCCATATAAATTTGATAAAGGATGAAGAAATAAAAATAAGTCAGCCAATATTCTTCCAATGATAATGCTCGTCAGTAAAGGCTGGACATTGAGAAGGAGTGAAAAAAAAATAAGACCGATGGCATTCAATGATAGATCTGTGAATATTATAATTATTAAGAGTTACTAACAGTATCACCAAATGCAAAAGAATAAATCAGTCAGTCTTGGGCTAAATAAAAAAAAAAAACCCTGACTGCTCCCTTGAGGCAATGATCAGTAAGCAGAAAAATCACATACTATGAGCATCTAATGTGAATGGATGATGGACTACAGAAATGAACGTGACAGACAAGGCTGAAATAGAATCAATAAAGTTGGTGCTATGGACAAGATCAGAGATTTTAGGCCTCTTCTTGGAAGAATTATGAGTTATTACTGGAGACAGGCCAAGACAGTGATCATTTGCTTGTGGAGTCACCACAAGTTACATCCAACTCTATGGCATTAAATAATTCAGAACAGGAGCTTGCCACAAACTAGTTAAGGGACAGTAATATTATTTATTTTGCTTATTTATTTAAAACATTTATATTGCTGCCCATCTCATAACAAATTCTGAGCCGCTCCAAAAATTAAAACAACATAAAAAACATATTAAAATTATAAAAAAAAATCAAACACATAATAACGGCATCAAATCCAGCTGCCAAAATGTGGTCACCTCGTATTATTGCAGCATTTTGGGGAGAACCTGGGTCTTCAGCACTTTAAGAAAGCTAGGAGGGGTAAAGGCCTGCCGAACTTCAGGGAGTAGAGTGTTCCATAGGGCAGAGGCTACCACAGAGAAGGCATGCTTCCTAGATGTTCATAAGATGGCAATATTTAAGGAGGGGACTACAAGCATGCCCACAATATCTAACTTAATGCACTAGCACTTAGACTTATATACCGCTTCACAGTGCTTTACAGCCCTCTCTAAGCAATTTACAGAGTCAGAATATTGCCCCCAACCACAATCTGTGTCCTCATTTTACTGACCTCAGAAGGATGAAATACTGGGTCAACCTTGAGCCGGTCAGTATCAAATGCCTGGAGTGAGCAGTGACTTAGCCTGCAGTACTGCATTCTAACTAATGTGCCACCATGGCTCCTTAGTGGGATGGGTAGAAGTGCTTTTCTCAGGGAAAAGCACTTCTACAAATAAACTGCCCTGTGTGGTATAGGGCTTTAAAAGCAATGACCAGCACCTTAAATTGCACCCAGAAAGAGACTGGAAGCCACTGCAGCTTGTACAATAGAGGTGTGCAAACCTAGGGACACCCATCACTGTATGTGCTGCTGCATTCTGGACCAATTGAAGTTTCTGGCTGGTCTTCAAGGGGAACCCCAGGTAGAGCACATTGCAGTGATCTAAATTGGGATGCAGCGTCACCAAGGCATGACTGCCGCAAGCAAGACCTCCCAGTCCAGGAAGGGATGGAATTGATGCACTAGATGAATCTGAGCAAGGGCCCCTCTAGCCAAGGCTGCTACCTTCTCCTTGAGCAGGGTCCATGAGTCCAGCAGAACTTCCAAATTGGGCCCAGCTCAGTCCAGAAGAAGTGCTACTCCACCCAGAGTCAAAGATGAAATATCATCTGGACCTAGAGAACCAAAATCCAGAACTACTCTGTCTTGCCAGGGTTGAGTTGAAGGGTGTTTCTCCCTATCCAGACCCTTGCTGCCTCTAGGCACTTATAACCTGGATACATGATAATCATATTTGATAAACATTACAGCACACTATATACTATAGGTTCAGTACACATTTCATATTTTTTGAAATAACAAAGCTTTTCATCATGCATTTGGTGCTACCCAAAATTATCTCTGGTATGGTATAAAACATACCCATTCTTGAATAATATAAGTTGTCTCACATTGCTTGCAGCTGATAAAATTAGCTATCTATAATTTGTTAACTAATCCCAACTATTATGATGGAAGGAAAAGCAATCTTGTTACCAATTAAAGTTTTGATTATTGGTCATTCCATTTCATAAAAGTCCCAGTACTTTGAATTAATTTTAATTTAGCCAGTTTGAAACAGAAAAAAAGCAGCCTATATCTTCAAGCTATTATGATGTCATTTACCACTGGAATTAATAGGAAATGGTCCTTACCATAGCAAGAGGAAGAACACAATATCCAATGAAATAAAGTTCAAAAAAAAAAAGTCAGACAATGGACTAATTTCCTAGATTGGTTTTAACAAAGCTATTTGTCAGCTTGAAATTGAGAAAAGATGCCAGGTTTTTATTGTGTTTGTGTTGCGAGTAAAGTGCATATGAAAGTGATGGTATCAGTGCTGATAAAAGAAATGAAACCAGATGCTGAAGGTAAATCACACTAAATATAATGTCTATAAATCCCAGATAAATTTCTGAATTTGAATTCATTAGTCAAAGAATCTACGGTACAAGTTGAATTACATAAGTCACAGTAATTCCACAGAAAGTTAAATTAAAAACAACCAAATTAGTTAATTAACACTGTGATTCATATTTATTTGCTTCCTTTATACGAAGGTATCTGTGAAGCCACATCCTCCAATCCCTCTGAGGCAAAATTACTACATATTTCCAAAGAAATTAACTCTTCTGAAAGATAATTCAAGAACTTCATTTATTTTTAGAAGATTTATCCAAAAAAATAAATGGTTATCAGATCTAGGTGGAAAAAATCCACACAACTGATAAATGGTAAAAAAAAAAAAAGAGTTAGTTTTATGTACTTCTTTGTTGCCAATACTTATGATAGCAGCCTAATTCAGAAAAACAACTTTTTGATTTCACACAAGGCATTTTTCTTAGTAGATTTTATTTTTTTATTTATACCTTGTCTTTCTGTCCATGGAGCTTTTGTGCTGATTATAGAGCCATCTTTGCTGGCTTTTTCTAATCCTTTACAGTAAGGATTAGATTTGTTTTTCCTACCCCCAGGTAATATAATAGAAATCAGCATCAAATTTGGAATTCTCAGTACAAATCAGGTAATAGAGGCATTTTATAGTAGCATATAAAATGGAGAAAGCATCCTGTTTCAAGCTGCTAATGTGAACCCAGTCTTGCAAAGAAGCCAGTTGCCAGTTGGTTAAAAACCCTCTTTAGGAGACTGATATACATATTCTATCTTCAGCACACATATATATGCACCCATCATGCTCTTTTCTGTCAGATAAATCCTGCCACACAATGCACAGAAAAGGAATTAGAAATTGTAAACCAAAGGAATTAAGACAGGATATGTTTTTGTGACTATTATCCTTCTCCTTCTCCTTCTTTGTGACCTTCTGTCAAGAGTTTATAGGGATATAAATTTGATGAATAAAATAAAAGCAAGGATAAGGGGGGGGAATCGGGGGGGGGGGAAACTAGCCCTCTAGATCTTTGCATACTTTTTTTTTTTTTTTGCAAAAATGTTCAGGGCTAATTTTAAACAGAAGGGTAAAGAGTACCTTTGGAGGTCGTCTATGTTTTGAGGCCATGCACAGCAACATGATATACATCACTGAGGTATCTCTAGGCAAATAACCTATTTTCAAAAAGAGGGAAGAGGTTGCAGGAGTTAAGGGAGTCATGATAAATCCAAAATAGCCTAAGATTTTATGTTCTGGTCAGTTGGCATCTTTTATTTGTGCCTATGTGCTGCTGTATTAGAAATGAAAAGGAAAGTCCAGATAAACCTTTCCAATAGTTTGGATGCTATGGCTGTTATTCACAAAATGTGCTTGTGGGGTTTTTTTTTTTTCCTTTCTTTCTTCCTCTCTCATTTTCCTTGAGAGACTGATTGCTTTTCATAGATATGAATTGCAACCACTTTTAACTAAGACTGTCAGCGTCCTCCGAACTGAAGCAACCTGACCCACCACCAAACAAAAAAGGGGGGTTAGGAGTCTGTGCAGAAATGGACAGACTAACGCTAAAAATAAAAGATAAAGGAGATACAGAATACTATGCTACATGGAATAGATTTTATCGATGGTTGGAAACATGAGGTGGAAGTTGGAATGTGAAAGAATAAGGTTAGGTGGACATGGAAAGCAGCGGTGGGTTGCTCCTGGTTCGGCACAGTTCTTAGAACCGGTAGCAGCGGCGGCAGTGGGAGGCTCCGCCCACCCACCAGGGACGCTTCTGCGTATGCGCAGGTGTCGTGCGTGCGAGCGCGAACAGGTAGTAAAGGGTTTTAGAACCCACTACTGATGGAAAGAGATACTATGTATGTATTAGAAAGTAGGTATTAGAATGATAGATAAGTTCACACTCTAGAATATGATGGTCAAAAATAATTGTACAACACTAGCACTGTTTAAAATAGTATATATGTTATTTGTTTTCACCTTTGTTTCATGGCAAGTGGAACACCAGGACAATTACACTGTATTCAATATATTTATATGCAAACAATAAAAATATATTTATTTTTTAAAAAAGGAGTAAATGCAGTAGGTATATAAGAGCTGATATTATTTTGGCATTTCTGTGAGGTGGAAAGTAAGGATGATAATTATGTTTGGATTTTCTTTGGGGCCGGACGTTAGATTTTTACTTCAAAGGAACCTCAACTAGTTCCTTGATTCTCTGTCCCACCTCTAAATATCTGCAGAGAAATGGAGGGATTGTCATAAGACCATTTCCACAAGCACCAGAGAAGCAAAACGGAAAGATCTTCAGCCACAGCTCAGAGCTGTATTTTAGCAAGCTTTGCTTTTACAAAGTTCTTTTTTTTAAATGCTGCAAGAAATCACTCAGCTGTCTTGTGTGTTAAGGGGAAGTACAACTTTCCTTCTTATGGTTTAACATTAAAAAAAAAACATTTGAAAAAATATCTTGAAAAAGTGCTGGACCTGAAAACTGCCTGCCAAAGTGGGCAGTGAAATGAAGAAGGCTTTTTAGGATTCACACCTCCCTAAGGCAGCATTTCCTAGGTTGTTAATACTCTGTTTCCTGTCAGTAGATTCTATAGTGATTGTTTTTGCCCATATGTGGGAGATGAAAAATTCAGGGTTGATATAAATGGTATGTGATGTTCGCTCACCATAACAAGTCAGCCACCATACTTGAATTCTGGATATTGGCTGAATGAGATACATGTTTATCCTTTCTTCTTGATCTTTTGAGCACTGCAGTAGGCTAAATGTTTCAGATTTCAGCACATTTCAGATTCACATATTGCTCCCTGAAGTATCGTACAATTACTCCCCAAGTGCAAGCGTAAGTGCTTGTATGCACACACATGCCCGCTCTCCTTCTCTCCCTTTTGCTGACAAAACAGCATGACTGACACTTTTTGCAAAGAACTGGAACTCCATTAAAACAGAACTGCTTTTCCTTCTCCTTAACAGAAAAATCATTTGGCTGTTCAGTGTGGGATATTTTCTCCTTTCAACCTTAAAACAAAGGTATCAGTGTGGTGACGTGTTGCTCAGAGGGGAAATTTTATACAGTTAAAATTGCAGTTTTATTCAGGGATCAGAATACCATAACTCTGGATACACTAGGTTGGCTTTGTTATCATAGGACCTAAACCCAGTAGCGATGCTCTTTTAATTTCATGCTAATTGGAAAAATGGAGGGAACATGTGATACTGTTGTGACTAGTGGGTTTGTGAATCTTCCTTGGGAGAAATTAGCTATTGTGGTTGAATAATAGCAGTCATAAAATAAATCAAAGCATCTGATTTATATGTTGATATTCTCTAGTTGCAGAGTATCCAGTAAGGCATAGTGGAATTATTTCTAAATGAGTGAACACGGACAAGACACAAGGTTGGTACTGTTATTGGTCATTGAGATTTTTTATATTTAAGACTTCTATCCCTGCTAGAACTTAAAGATTGTTGGAAAACGCCAAAGAATTATAAAATCACCAAGAAAATAATTTGCAAATGGAAGAAAGTGCTTTAGCTAGAGGTAAGGATCAACTTTTTAAGTGAGATTACTACAAACTAGTGGCGTACCCCAGACTCAGGTTCATGCTGTAGGAGTAAGAACTTAGAAGCCAACAAACTAGGGAATATAAGTAGAAGAAAATCTATGTTTATGAAAAATATAACCCTGATATATAAATAATTGGAACAATGCCCAAAAAATGGATATATGGATCAGTTTAGCTAATAGTCCTGTGGAATTAGTCCCTTAAGTGGATCTTAGTTTAGCAATTTAGACCAAGACATTAGTGAAATCATTTGTCTGGGGATTAGCTAAAAACCAGCAGTGGGAAGAAAGACGAAGCTATTTCACAAGTGCCCCAATAGTTGACATGAAGGATTATTATTAATTTATTTTTTGCAAGCTTCACACAAATGGCTGAATGTTCCTTCCATATGCATTTGTATGCTCTTTGGCACAAATATTGGGGTGGGGGAATGAAATGTGTGTCATGAAGTCACAATGCAACTGTATATAGCTAGGAATTGGGAACTGGACATGGCTAGTCTAGTGAAGAGAAGGACCAGGGGAGACATGATAGCAGTGTTCCATTACTTGAGGGGCTGCCACAGAGTGGAGTGGGTCAAGCTATTTCCCAAAGCACCCAAAGGCCAGACAAGGAATAATGGATGGAAATTGATCAAGGAGAGATTCAACCTAGAAATAAGGAGAAATTTTCTGACAGTGAGAACAATCAACCAATGGAAAGGCTTGCCTTCGGAAGTTGTGAGAGCTTCATCACTGGAGGCTTTCAAGAAGAGATTGGACTGCCATTTGTCAGAAATGGTGTAGGGTCTCCAGCTTGGGGGGGGTTGGACTAAATGACCTACAAGGTCCCTTCCAACTCTGTTAATCTGTTAATCTGAATTGCATCATGAGGTCACAATGAGTATGTTGCCGTACAATCCCTGAGGCCAACTATGGACATCTATGTTACCTTGGAGACATTCTTGGCTGGAGAAGGGAAAAGAGGGGAGAAGGAACATGATGGCAAAACCAGTTAATACGTGGCTTGGTTTTGCTGCTTTTACAATTTTATGAGGGTCTTTTTTTCCCTCCTTGTATTTTTTTCTTGTTTATTGAATTTAATAAAAAGTTTTGTTTTAATTGACATGTTTTTTATTTTAAAAAAAATCAAGGTAATTTAAAAATAACACGGATAAATAACTAAAAGGTGAAGAGAAAAATGACAAGAGAAACAGACCGACAAAGAACAGAACCTAGGCAAAGAATAGCTGTCAGGTAAACCTAATTATAATCTGATCCAGAATAAATATCCCCATATATCTGAAAAAATCAAACTAATGGTGATTATCATGGTTTTATTTCTCTATTTAACTTCCTTTTTTTAGAATACAATCTGAAAGTGTGGATTGTATAATTAATTATTTTTTTCAAGCCACTTTGAGACAACGTATAAAAATGCTTTGTATTATTAGTAATACCAGCACGAATAGCAGTAGTCCTATTCGTTCAGAACAAAGTTTAGTTTATCCAATGTTTTATAACCTGTTGATTTTATATTCATTTCTTAATTAACAGATTACTATGTTTCTCAGTTTGATTATCTCTGTTTAGTAGATACCCATTTATTTCTATTTGTTTATTCATTAGTCCATCTAATCATGTATTCTGAGATCTGCAAGTTCCTGAAAGTATTATTTGGGATGATATAAAAAATCAATATTCAGGAAACACTACAAATGCTAACGATCAATAAGACAGGTTGGCTAGACAGAGAACTCTGCTCTATACTGCTATCTCATGGTCTAAGTAACAGAATAACAGAGTTGGAACTCCTATTTGGGAGAAACTACTGTATAAACCATGTATTTAGCTGTGCCAACAAGCAAGCATGAAACCACTACACCAGATTTATTTTGTTTTACTCACATTGATACAGTCAGAATATCCAAACAGATCCCTTCGCTTTTGCAATCATTTGACACATCTTGTAAACACAGGCAAAAATATCGTAGGTACAAAGTTGAGTGTCCTTACGATTAATGTTTCCATAACATAAGCGGATATGTTCTGCTGTTATTAATTTAGTTTAGATGCACAAGGAAAGAGCTAGTGTACCAATTACATGGATATAGTTAGAGAACACAGCCTTCTCTGCTTCCTTGTCTCACCAGTCCCCACTTTCACAATGTGGAAAAAGTTTTAATTCTGTTTGGGATAGAGACTGTCTGTATGTGTTTCTTCATTACTTAACACACAGAATCCAGATTCCAAATGGGGTCTCTAAGGATTCACAACACAAAAAAATAATAGGAGAACAAGATCCTACATAGTCCAGTGATTCAGACAGACAAAAAAGAGCTTTAGGGCGCCTCTGCCCTTCATTTACTTTTTCTATCAGCTTTTCAGCTCAAAGAGGGACACGAAAAATAGTGTCCGTTTAGTTTGCTTTATGGTTAGAAGTCATATTTTAATGTTATTATCTCCTCTTTCTACTCTAACTTAGGACCAAGCAAAAATCTATTTGATAAAAAGGGTAATGAAAGAGAAATTGTTTTAACATCTCCCTTTTCCCCCAAAATGTGAATATACCTAACGTGACTTCACACAAATCATTAGGACATCAGATAGTATTGCCTCTAAGCAGCGGCCATTTATATGTACAACCTCTGTTGCATTTCAAGATTTTTCTTTTTTCACATATATTGGAGGAACGAGAAAAGCATGTAGGACTGAAATAAAAATAATGCAAATACAGATAATACATAAAAGCGAAGCAGATCCTAGCTGAAAAAGGCTGTGAAGCTATTAAAAAAAATTAATCGTTCTTCTTTTAATATAGTTTCAGCATGGTGACCTATTTCTCAGTCCCTAACTCCTCCAACTTTCTTGGTTCCATCTAAAAAAACCACTTTCCACAACTTGAAAGCTTCCAGATATGTTGAACTACACGATTTATCTTCAACCAGTATGAATATCCTAACTGGCAATGATGGATGTTATGGTCCAGTACATCACGAAGGCACTCGTTGAGAGAATGCTGGGCTAGAGGATATTTTAAAAATTAAATACGATGTGGACGCTTGTATCCACCAAAATACCCAGATACTATATTACAAAGGGTCTTAGTGTGAAGAAATAGCTTCATCTTGTTTTTGTAGATCATACTACAGGCTTATTAGCTGAGTTGAATTGCCTGATGAATTAACTATTCTACACGTCCACATTCCTATCTTTGTTTTAAAATCCAAAGTGATTATTAATGTTCTGAAATGGATAGCCTTGGCCCCAAAGAGAGGGAAAATACATGCCATCAACAACAACATTCTAATAACCAATCTCCTTGAATTATGCACCTTAGTGCAATGCAGCAATAGCTCCAATCCAAATTATTTCATGTGCACATAAGAGGCGAACTCCTTATTAGCTTAAGTTATCCCTGTTAGAAATAAAAGAGTTCACATTTTTAGATACAGAGACTCTGATATAATAACTGTTTTTGTCATTTGCACAGCAATTTTACTCCTGAATGCCTTGTTCTAGGCAAAATTAATAATAATAAAAAAATGCATGTGCTTCAGGTGCCGTTGTACAGCTTCACCCTTTTCCACTTCGTTCAGCCTGGAGCGGTGAGTGCTCCTTTTCTTATTATCAGTTAATAATTCTCTCTCATTGAGGCAAATTAGGAACTTGACTGTGTTAGAGAGTCCAGAAAGCTGCTAGAGGCAAAAAGAGAAGACGGGGGATAAATGGCAGAAATTCCACTCTGAGCATGAAGCACAACATTGTGTCTACCACAAAAGCCGCTCTGTATTTTTGATCCTTTCTAATTTAATTAGCCCAAGAGGTGGCACATTAATTTGCCAAGAATTCTTCTGATGCGAAAGCTGCCTTCCCCTAGAGAAGAGATGGGGTGGGTGGGGGTGGAATAACCTGCGTGCTACATTGGCCCAGCCATAATGAAAGGAGGTTATTTTGATATTACAAATAGCATTGTCTGGTCACCACAGACCTTTCAACCTTTTTATCTATGGTTAGGTCAGCTATAACCCAATGCAACACAAAGCATGAATTAACCACTTTTATTCCAGCAATCTCTAAAAGCCTAAATCATTACTACCTGAAGACGGGTCAAAGTTACCAAGGAAGTTGCCACAATGGCAAATTCTGCATCTCACATCCCAAATAAATCCATGGCATCTTCTGTGTTTAAACGTTTAATAATTTTGTTTACTTAGTATTATGTAGTGGGCTTCAGTAGGCAAGAAGCAGACCAGCATAGATGCAATAGCATTTATTGACTAAAACTGTAACTGAGGAACAGCAGGCAATGCGTGTAATTTATACTCTGGGCCCACAGGGTCTTAAGAGCCGAGGTGGCGCAGTGGTTAGAGTGCAGTACTGCAGGCTACTTCAGCTGACTGCTAGCTGCAGTTCGGCAGTTTAAATCTCACCAGCTCAAGGTTGACTCAGCCTTCCATCCTTCCGAGGTGGGTAAAATGAGGACCCAGATTGTTGGGGGCAATATGCTGACTCTGTGAACCGCTTAGAGAGGGCTGTAAAGCACTGTAAAGCGGTATATAAGTCTAAGTGCTGTTCCTATTGCTATTAACCAATCATAATACTTGAAAAACTCGCCCAAATATGAATGTTCAAAGTTTCCCTCCAAAACAGTTGGAGTTAACAGTTAGGGTCATCTAAAGGTTAGTTTCACTTTAGCAGGGCTTAACATAACTATATATATATTCAATACATAATACCACTTCCCCCTAGGATAGTTCTTATCCTCAGTCTGTTCAATATTCATAGTCTTTGAGATAGGCTGGGGGCCCACGAATCCTGGTGGACTGCCACAATGTTATTGGAGAGTCCTGTTTAAGTGGAGTATTGTCCATCTCCAATTGGACAGAGTCTTGATGGCGGTTTTGGTCGCCCGTGAGTGGCGGCGGCTCTATGGCCCTTGGTACCTCTGTTTCTCCGGAGGCGGCCATGGGTGGTGTAGGCAAACTCAGAGGAAAACAGTTCTCTCATGGGTCTGATAAAGCCTTGGGATCCTCATCCGGGACTGGCCCGGCCTGCCGATGCTGTAACTGATCAATGTGGCATCTGATTGTATGATCATTCCCCAGAGTAACCTCGAATGACAAGGGACCCATTACCTTAGTTTCTCTAGCTGCCACCCACGGTGCCCCACTCCCATAGTTCCTGGCCCAGACCAAGTCACCTGGCTGTAAGTTCCTGGGGGGGGGGTTGGCTGAGCCATCTCCACTGCTACTCTGTCTGGGTGAAGTTGGTCGAGCTTCGTTGTGAGCCGACGGCCCCACTTCAGCTCCGCTGGGCTGCGACCTGTTGTTGTACTGGGAGTCGTGTGTTGACACAGGAGGAAGTCCACCAGGCAGTGATTCCAGTCCCCAGTCGTCATCTGCTTGAGTGCCTCCTTTGTAGTCCTGACCATTTGTTCTACCTGACCGTTGGTCGTGGGGTGGAATGAAGCGGATGTTACGTGCCAAATCATGTTGGCATTGAGGAATGACTGGGACTCTTCTGCCGTGAATTGTGCCCCATTGTCGGACATGATTATATCTGGCAGACCATGTGTGGCGAACAGCCGACGCAACTCTCAGATGACCCTGGTCATTGTCATCGATGAGACCGGTGCCACTTCCAACCACTTGGAATAACTGTCCACTACTATCAGGAACACCTGCCCCTGGAAAGGGCCCGCAAAGTCAATGTGCACGCGAGACCATGGAGCTTGCGTGGACTCCCAGTGGTGCACTGTGCTTGTGGCATCTCCGGTCAGGTTTCTTGGCAGGCCTGGCAACTCCTTACTTGATTCTCAATGTCTTTGTCCAGGCCTGGCCACCACAAGTAGCTCTTGGCTAACGCCTTCATTCAAACAATTCCTGGGTGCCCCTCGTGTAGGGAATCCAGCACCTTGGAGCAAAGACTGGATGGAATGATGACCCTTCTGCCCCACAGCACACATCCTTTGTGGGCCGACAGTTCATTTTTTCGTGAAGTGTAGTGCTGGAACTCAGGGCCTGGCCGGGTCTCTGGCCGTCCCCTTAACATCCAGTTGAGAATGCGGCTGAGTGTTCTGTCCCTGGTGGTTTCAGTTGCAATGTCCCCTGCATGTAGTGGTGTTTCAGGCAGGTCCTGGATTGCCAGAATATGACAAGCTGGGGCCAGATCTGGCTCAGTCTGCGGTAGAGGCAGTGAGCTGAGAGAGTCAGCATGGTCCATTTCCTTGCCTGGCTTGTGGACTAGCCGGTACAAGTATGCAGCATATGAAAATGGACCATTGTAGCACCGTAGTAGATCTACGGTGTCTGTTTGTCTGCTGTGAAGAGACCAAGCAGTGGTTTGTGGTCTGTAAAGATGGTGAAGGTTCATCCATATAAGAAGTCATGGAACTTCTTAATGCCAGCCACTATGGCAAGGGCTTCCTTGTCTATCTGGGCATAGTTCCTTTCAGCTGATGATAATGTTCTAGAATAGTATGCGATGGGGGCCTCTCTACTATCAGGCATCCTGTGGCTTATTACTGCCCCAATGCCGTATGGCAAAGCGTCATAGGCTAGTGTTACTGGTAGGGTTTCGTTGAAATGAGCTAGGATGGAGTCCGAGGATAGCAATGATTTTACCACCTTGAATGCTTTGTCTTGAGTGCTTGACCAGACCCAGGGTGCTTGTTTGTCCAGTAGGCGGTGTAGCGGTTCTGCCAGGGCAGCCTTATGTGGTAAGAAGGAGTGGTAAAAATTGAGCAGACCCAGGAGTGCCTGAAGCGCTCCCTTGGGTTATGGTGTGGGGGCTTGCTGGATTGCCTTTAGCTTTGCTTCAGATGGGTGGATTCTGGCAGCATCGATGCAGAACCCCAGGAATTCTGTGGATTCCACACCGATCTGGCACTTTTCCCTCTTGAGTTTTAGACCTGCCTCGCGGAAACGTTGGAGTACTGTGCTGAGACATTCCGCCAGGACTGCCGCTGATTCCCCCACGATCAGGATGTCATCAAAGTATGGGCAGACATCGGGAATGTTCTTCAGTGTTGGTTCCATAATACTTTGGAACAACCCTGCTGCTACGCTTACCCCAAATTGCAAGCGGTGCACTCGGAATGCACCTCTGTGTGTGACTATTGTTTGTGCTTCTGTGGTAGCGTCGTCTACCGGTAGCTGCTGGTAGGCCTGGGCAAGGTCTAGCTTAGTGAAGTTTTGGCCTCCCTGGAGCGAGGCGAGGATGTGGCTTACCACTGGTACAGGGTAAGCATGCTGTTGTAGTGCCTTGTTTATGGTGCACTTGTAGTCTGCACAGATACGAACGTCTTAACCTCCCGTTAGGCTTAACTGAGGTCACTATGGGAGTCTCCAACCTGTGGACTCCCACTAGAATCCACAGTTTGGAGCACTCCCTGCTGTACCAGCTTGTCTAGTTCCACATCAATTTTTGGCTTCAATGCAAAGGGAACCCTGTGTGGTTTTAATTGGATTGGAGTTACTGCTGGATCGAGGTTGAGTGAAATGGGTGCCCCTTTGTATTGTCCCAGATCAGTGCTGAATACATCAGCGTATTGTTGGCATACCACTTCCAGATCAGCTATTGGGTTTGATGGATGCCCATTACCCTGATGCCCAGGGCCTCAAACCAGTCCAGTCCTATGAGACTGGAGCATGTGCACCAAAGACAAATTCCTTGTGTGTCCAATCACACTTGGACAATAAAGAATTCTATTCTATTCTATTCTATGCTATCCTATTCTATTCTATTCTACGACCACTACACTGAGGGGACCCTCAAACTCTCTAAATTGTACCCTAATGGTAGCTTCGCCCCTTACGGGAACACGGCGACTCTGGAAGTCTGTTAGCACTAAACTCGATGATTTGAGTGGGACCTGCCATCGGCTACGTTTGCAAATGTGGTCGAAAGTCGTGGATGATATAATGGACAGGGCCAATCCAGTATCAAGCTCCATGGAGCGTGGGATCCCTTGAAGTTTTAGTTGGAGTCTTATCTTTTATTTGATGGGGCGTTGGGCCCCTGTGCGTTGGATGCTACACCTTTCCGAGCAGTATTCAACTCTGTTCTGTCCTGGAGGCCTTTTCCCCTCGTGCTGCTGTGTTGTAGGTTTCATTTTCCGCTGACGACCTCTGCAAACTCTGGCAATGTGCCCTTGCTTTCCACAGGCACGGCATACAGCTGTGCGGAATCTGCACTCTGCTCCTTCATGTTGTCCCCCGCAGCTTGCACAGCTCTGTGGGGGAGTTGCTTGCTCTGTGGAGCGTGGCAGTCTGGGTGGCTCTCTCCGCAAGCGATTGATTTGGTCGCTCTCACTGACCTCCCCCGAGCCTTCTGTGGTCTCTTGGTGGATCGCTGGGGGGATGATGTGTGTTTTTTGTAGCCGGAGAGTCTTCATGGCCCCTCCGGCAGCCTCATCCACCATTACTTCCTTCAATGCGTCTTGGAAAGTCAATTTCTCCATGGCGAATAAGCACTGTTGTAATTCACTGTTACGCAGGCCGCAAACGAGCCTGTCTCTGAGACGGTCTTCCAGATCAGGGAACTAGCATTGGCTCGAAGCTTGGCGAAGGGCTGCCACAAACTCTGCTGCAGATTCCCTGGATCTCTGTTCTCGTTGCTCGAATGCATGGCGCCGGACGATGACTGAGAGTTTAGGCTCAAAATGTTCGCTTGAATTTTTCTTGAGTTCTGCGTAGGCCACTGTCTCTACGCTTGCTGGTGCTATCAAGTTTTCAGCAATATCAAACGTGGCTTGTCCACAGACACATAACAGGGTTGCCGCCTTCAAGCCATCATCCATGACCTGGTTAGCCTGGAGATAGTTGTCTACTTGGGAGACATATGAGCTCCACTGTTCCGGGTGAGTAATATCGAACTCATTGAGTCTTCCCAGTTTAGCCATTTGAGAAGGCCCCTGTGGTGCTGGTTAATGCCTGTACTGCCGCAATTGGAGCTGAGCTGCACTTAGGAATCCTGGGGACAGATCCCTCAGGTACGTCTGTGCCTCCAGTGTGTTTTACTGGCAGGCAGGGTGGGGAGTGTGGTCCCACCAGGGCTCTTTTCCCAGTCTGACACCCAGTGATTTCAGCATGCCTCCAGTGTGGCTTACTGGCAGGCGGGGTGAGGACTAGTCCTGCCGGGGCTCATTACCCAGCCTATCACCCCATGACTTCAGTCTCTTGGTTAGCAGCAGCTCTCTCCTCTGCAGCATCCCAACTTCGTCACCACTATTATGTTGTGGGCTTCAGTAGGCAAGAAGCAGACCAGCATAGATGCAACAGCATTTATTGACTAAAACTGTAACTGAGGAACAGCAGGCAATGCCTGTAATTTATACTCTGGGTCTTAACCAATCATAATACTTGAAAAACCTGCCCAAATATGAATGTTCAAAGTTTCCCTCCAAAACAGTTGGAGTTAACAGTTAGGGTCATCTAAAGGTTTAGCAGGGCTTAACACAACTATATATATTCAATGCATAACACCTACCGGTAGCAAATTTGGAGCCTTGGATTTCCTTAGTAGGTCTTTGGCCTCTGAACAACATATTTTTCCCCTCTAAATTGTCTTCACATGAAACCTCTTCATCAAGAACAAAGGATCAGATTGAAAGTTCTGTGATCAGATCCAGCATCCTTATTTCATGTGATTCTGATGTTCTCAGGCATGGTAATGTATTGTTTTTGTTTACCCAGGATATATTTTGAACTTTTCTGGAAATAAAATCTTTGGTATTACTGTCACAAGGGATTTTTAAAAAAAATATTGGCAGGACTGAAATCAGCAGTATCTAAGATACCAGAAATAAGGGGAGACTTTGATTAGTTTAACTGAGTTAAAGGAGGAATTTTCCTTGGGGAAACACATTGAAGTTTCATTTAGGTGGAAATCAAATCTAAATTTAGATTTCTACTGCTTCTTCATTTTCCTGAAGAGTAGCGCTTCAGTATACTCACTTCCATCCAACCATCCTTCTCTAAAATAGCTACAGGTTGATTATGAGTTCAGTATTTGCAGTTTCTCACAATATTTGTTTCTGAATCCAGATTTGATGCCTGGGAACCTCCAAGAATTTGTAGCAATAGCAATAGCACTTAGACTTATATACCGCTTCATAGTGCTTTTACAGCCCTCTCTAAGCGGTTTACAGAGTTAGCATATTGCCCCCAACAATCTGGGTCCTCATTTTACCCACCTCGGAAGGATGGAAGACTGAGTCAACCTTGAGCTGGTGAGATTTGAACCGCTGAACTGCAGCTAGCAGTCAGCTGAAGTAGCCTGCAGTGCTGCACTCTAACCACTGCGCCACCTCGGCTCTTGTATATGGGCTTTTCCCACCAGGGAACTAAAGTGCTATCCACCCAACCTTGAATCAGCAGAATTTTACCTACAGAACTGTCTTCATCCTGTTACATCAGCCCATCCCACTCAGTCAGTCAGAGAAGGTATGTTCTGGACCACATCAGCTAAAGAGATCTGACTGGAGGGATTCAGGAAAAGAGACTTCTTGACCATTGTCCGCCTCCCTCACCATTGGAACGCTCTCGCCCCGGAGTGGAGGCAGGACCCCATTCTCCTGACCTTCTAAAAAAGTATTAAAAAATATGGCTCTGCACAAGGGGAGCACAGAGGAGCACACAGCCATGGGCCCGATTGGTGCCTTGAAAGCTCTCTCCCCACCTTTTAATCAATTTCTAACATTCCTTGCCTCTCTTAAATTTTACATACTGTTTTTAATATTTTATTGCACACTGGCCAGAGTCCCTCTGTGAGGGAGATGGGCAGGTCTTAAATATGGCGAACGATAAATAAATAAATAAATAAATACATACATACATACATACATACATACATACATACATACATACATAAGTGTTGTCCTGAGCTTTGCTGTCCCTGTGTCTGATCTTTGTCCTATCTCTGTTGCATGTCTTCTGATGCATGACCGAATGATGTTGTCCTGATTATACATGTGCAGTGAGTGACAGGTAAAACAATTAGTTCACTTGCCTAGCTTTGTTACCCTGCCTCTTCACACCATCAGCTAGTAGGGAAAACATCTGCCAGCCATGACACTCCAGCAGTAATTTGGTAGGCATGATTCCAGGTTTCAATCTTCTGGCCTTAGGTTCTTTTCTAGACCTTCTTCCTATGCCCCATTCTTTCCTAACCTGAGCTCTTTTTTTATCAGATTGAAATTATGAATCCTTTCCTTTACATTGACGACAAACACCAATTATCAGATTCCTCCATGTCCCCTTTAGGGATCAATGGGGATGCCAATTCCAACTTTATTTATTCTTCCTTTACTGTAATCCAGTCAAAGCTACAGAGTTAAAACTTTTATAAGATTGGTGGCCAGGCAGTCTAGTAGTATTTTATAGTTCTGATAGATCATTGGCAGTAAACTTTTTTATCTAGATCTGTAAGGAGACAAGAGCAACATAGTGACGGATTTAGGCTGGCCAAGAATTAGAGGAGAATGACGGCATCTGCCTGTAATGTCCAACAAGCATTCTCTCATCCCATCCTCTAACAGTGAAAAATACTGAAATTATTTTAGACATAATGAATGTCTAAGCACAGCAAATTTTACACAGTTCTTGTTAGACGCTGTCCATCTAACTGGAAAAATCACTATTCTGCATTCATGTTTAAAGGGGTGGAGCTTTCAACTTATGACTGGCACTTTGACTTTTTTTACTCCCTTCTCTCCTCCTCCCTCTACACCTAGGAAGATGCTGTTGGGTTAGGGTTTTTTTTTCCAGACATGGAACTCACTACTGATACCGTGCCAGTTATTTTTTCTCAGCTCAGAAGTTGTTGTATGGTTACAATGAGCGGTATCGCCATCTGTGTGCATCAGTGGTAGCACACGTACATTGCACACAGGATTCACTCTCCGATATCACTAGGTATAACTTAGAAATAACTTTGTCTGAAATAATGAGGATTGACAACTGATCTAGACATCCTGTACTAAGGGAACCAACGGTCTGAACTGGTGTAAAACAGTTTCCCAATTACTAGGTTCAAGATACGGATGTAAACTACAATATAGTATTTTTTTTTCATTTCACATGATGTGGGGTCTCAGCCATTGTCATTTATAAATAATGGATTATAATTTAGTGCTACTACAAAAGTAGCCAATTATGGTTTATTAAACAAAGCATGATTAACATTAGAACATTCATAACTGATAGCCTTCAATTTGTCTTTTTCTAGTCTTTCAAAACACTAAAACAAGGGGGAGAGAGAGAGAGAGAGAGAGAGGTAGGGAGAGGGAGAGAGAGAGAGAGAGAGAGAGATTGTTATAGCACTTTATGGCTTTTTAATGATCAAGCAATAGATTATAATTATAAACAAACTGTTAAGTAAAGTGTACAAAGAAAGCCACTTTTTGTCTTTTTGAAACTTATAATAGATCTTCACATTGTCTCCTGCCCTCTGACACAAAATTAAGATTATGGTTAATGAAAAAATACCTAAGAATCACAATGTTGTGCACATTGTTACATTGAAAGAAAGAAATCCTGTCCATCAGAACTGGTTTCCCTCATCATGTAGGGGAATCTACAATTTCCTCTGACGTGTATAATTTAATATCTTTAATATTCATAGCCTCTGTAGAAAGAATTTAACATATGCAATTATTTTCATCACGAAATTTCATTCTATTTCTGAATACAAATTTTCTATTTGTCGCTATTAATGCAATCTGAGAGTACCAGGAATGCTGAGGTTCAATTCTGAGCAAGAGATATTCTCTTCTAGATAGCATCTACCTGATATCTGTCAATCATTTTACATGTAGTAGAATATGCCTATCTTATCACAGATTGGGTTGTTCAGACCTTCCTAAAGTAGCTGTCAGTGATGTGAAAGAATAATGGAATAACTCTTGACACGATGATACTTGCGCTTTAAAAAAAAGAAGTGGTTTTTATCAACTTAGATCACAAACACTTCCGTGTGACAAGATTTCCACTCACCAATACCCTCACAAGTATTTTGAAACCAGTCCTTCAATTGCTTTCTATTAACCTTGGAATCTTGAGCACAGGCAAAAAACTTCATGAGCCAATCAATTGATAAAAATGATAAAAATGATGTTCAGCCAGTGTCTACCCTCTGAACTTGAGCAGAAGAGGGAAAAAATAACAGAAGAGGGGAAAAAAGAAAGTAAATTGAGCCTTTGCTCTATGCCAATCTTTTCAGTACAAACTATAGGTATTTGTTTTGCAGAGAGAAAGAGAGAGTGTATGTGTATA
>QLTV01002850.1:3094901-3111041 GCA_003457575.1 Thermophis baileyi | reverse complement strand
CATAGGATTTGGTAAAAGAACCCTTTTTTTTTTTTTTAGGAAATCTTTCAAAGAGGAGTTTCTGAGAAACATTCATGGCTGGATTGTGGTTCTTACTTGTCCCCCATTGGTCTGCAGCTTCCATAGGTCCCAAAGGAAAACATTAATAGGGAATGCCTTTCGTGAACTTTTTCAGTAACAGTAATCTGCATCTTTGAGAACCTGCTGAGAATTTTCTTCTTCCCTTGGAGAAATTCAGAAAAACCACACACCTGATTTTTCAAACTACAACCTGAGTGGAGAATTTAAAAACAAAAATCTGTTCTATTGATATGAGAAGGTTGCTTTAAAGGTTGACAAAATTCTTATTACAGACCGTAGCATATATACAACAGAAAGATTTTATATTTCCAAGGTTTGCTTTGCAGAGTGTGGTACTGATTTATATAATCATTTCAAAGCCAAAAGGACAGATATATTATATAAATATTAATGTCATATAGTTAGTTACAGCTAGTATTACTTGGACTGGGAATGAGAGGTTCAAAACAATTATTTTAGCAGTGATTGAAATGTGTAACATAGGTAACACTTTGCTAAGATAGCCAAGTTTGCTGTTTGAATACAGAAAACAGATCTCAGCGGGAGGTATGAGCCATAATGCTGAAGAAGCAACATCTAATGTCAGAATGACCAGAATTAATTAAAATGATAACGTGGTTCTGATGACTCATGCTAGAAAGATTTGTGTGTGCGTGTGTCTCTGGGTGTGTGTATTTACAAGAGTTCTGAATGAGAGAAAAAATAAGCTATCGTTCATACAACTATGTGACTTTTCTACCAAACATAATAGGAAGGAAAACCAAGAAAGGTGGAGCAAAACAGGTAGCAACCATGTGTAGGTCTTCTGGCTTTTTCAAACATTGTAGCATCATTGTGAGATGAGCTACAGCAGTGGAAAATCTGGAGGTGGCTGCTAGATTGAAGGCAGACTCCCCCCACCCCCCTCAACTTACTCTCTGCTTTCTGCCTGTCCATATTTTTGGTAATTATATTGATGTATTTATTCTACTTGTGTTCCTTTGTCATTGTTTATTTTATTCTTCTATTATTTTACTTCTGTTCTGTTTGCTTTCCTTCCCTTTTCTTTCTTTTTTATTGTTGTAAGTCACCTAGAGTAGGCCCATGGTGAGATAGGGAGCAAGTAAATTTAACTAATAAATAAAATCATATACATGCACAGAATGGATTTCCCAAAGCATCATCATCTCCTTTTGGATTTCCTTTTGTTTACAGTGGATTTAAATTAGATCCCTGTGCATTTTCACAGTCAGAATTTTAGGACAGTTATGAAGGAGCATGGTGCATTATCCATTTGTTCCTTCTGAATATGGGTAGCAAAATCACTCCTTCGTTATAGCAATAGCACTTAGACTTATATACCGCTTTACAGTGCTTTACAGCTCTCTCTAAGCGGTTTTTACACAGTCAGCATATTGCCCCCAACAATCTGGGTCCTCATTTTACCCATCTCAGAAGGATGGAAGCCTGAATCAACCTTGAGCCTGGTGAGATTTGAACTGCCAAATTGCAGACAGCCGGCAGTCAGCAGAAGTAGCCTGCAGTACTGCACTCTAACCACCACGCCACCGCGGCTTATAAAAACATCAGGAGTTATAGTTTGAAAATACCTTATCTAGACTTCAGTAAGGGTGTCTTTCACAACCCTGAAGTTTATATTGACTCAAGGTTCAGAGGATATCGTGTTAACACAGCCATGGGAAAGAGCCCCACATGTGAACCAGCTTTGCAGACTCCCAAATATAAGTACTGTAAGGCACTCATTTAAAGTATGAAGTCCTATACTTAGAAATCTAGTACTGCACAACAACATTTTCCCCATCTGAGGGCCTGACTTAGCAGGGTTGCTGGATGGTTTGATTAAAGGCAGTGATGCCAACCCACCCATACAGAACAGCCAACAAACTAAAAGCAGCAGAAGAAGAGAACCTGTATATGTCCTCGCTTATGCCCTGGGACCAGGAGCAGGACACAATTTACAATCTGTTCTCTTTGGTGCTACTGCAGATAAGGATGATTGCCTCCTTGCCTAGGGAAATCTTTTGTGCCCAAGAAAAACCTGATCCATGAGGAGGCTTGTTTTTATCACAGACAGAAGCGGGGGAATTTGCTGACTCTGTAAGGAAGCAGATGACGGTGAGTCAACAGCAATGAAATTGTCAGGGACAGACGGATTGTGGGCATTTTGGATGAGGCTTTATCCCAAAAAGTTACAAATGAAAACTGATTTCACTTTAGAAGGGGCTGTAGATTTGGTCACAGCTGAAGTGCGCTAGATGTAGCCACTGTAGGAAAGGGTCTTAGGTGCCTAGCTCTGCTGAAACGGTGAATGTAAGAAATTGTTTACAATGCAGTTCTGTCCCAAAGGTGCTTTTTTCAAGAGACAACTGGACTTTCTGGTTTTCCTTTGAAGACGTTTCGCTTCTCATCCAAGAAGCTTCTTCAGCTCTGTGCAGTTCCGTGTTCTACTCCAGAAATGAAGTTACATAACCAATGATACCAATAAACTTTTCTTTTCAGGGGAGAATTTACTTTAGAAATCAGTGACCATGCAATATGCTTTAAAAAATGCTACAAGCACTGTGCAATCCTGATTTTATAATTACGTTACAAAAGCTTACAGAATTTCACTCATATATAAAAGATTACCAAAATCCTTGAAGCCTTCAAGTCACTGTTGACTCCCCGCTACTGGGATGTTAGAATTGTCCACTGAATCTAACATGGAAATAGACACCTTCATGCAGACAAAGAACTGTGCAGTCTATATCAGAATAATTCATTTCTGTGCTACCAAATTCTTCCTGATTTTTTGCTACCACAAACTCAGTTCTCCTCTACAACATACAACATAGAAAGGTATGTCCTTTCTATGATGGATAACATCAGTTCTGGAGAACCGGTAGCGGAAATTTTGAGTAGTTCAGAGAACCGGTAAATGCCACCTCTGATTGGTCCCGCCCCCATCTATTATCTGCCTCCCAAGTCCCAGCTGATTGGGAGGAAATGGGGATTTTGCAGTAACCTTCCCCTGCCACGCCCACCAAGCCACGCCCACAGAACTGGTAGTAAAAAAAATGAAACCCACCACTGGATAACATTATTCTATTGGTAATTATGAGTAGTTCAGCATTTTTCATTGCTTGATGCCATCAGTGGATTTTGGAAGATCTAATTCGATCCATCATACCTAGTATATTACACCAAAGGTGAATGATTCTCAAAGTATCTTTATGTATAGGAATCTTTCCAGCTATACAAAGACCACAAGCCGTTCCTGTGATAAAGTGCAAAGGAACCAATAAGATGCCAGAGAATTCTCCTCCAGATTAGCAATAGCAATAGCAATAGCACTTAGACTTACCGTATTTTTTGGAGTATAAGACGCACCGGAGTATAAGATGCACCTTAGTTTTGGGGGAGGAAAACAAGGGGGAAAAAATCTGTCTCTGCCTCCCAGCAATTTGCCTCCCAGCAAACAGCAAACAGTACAGATGATATATACGTTTTGCTGTGTATTTCTGTGCATGTGTGCCTGACCCATAGAAATAGCAAAGAATTGGAGAAATGTACATTATGGCAATATATTAATGTCAGAAAGCTTTCTTAAATGTAGTCACACTAACTCCTCCCAATTATTTAAATAGATCTACTCCAAACATGACTAAGTCAGGGTTTAACTCAGCTGCCTTATCTTAATACTAAAACAGGACACTGTTACATTTCAGATTATTACTTGTACAGATGCTGTTAAAATTGATGTGGCTTTCTTGAAGTATACATTATTCTCTGCTATTTAAAAGAAGATACAATAGCACTGGGGCTCTTCAGATCAAGCATTTATTTTAAAAAGCTTCTTCATTTTGTTAAAAAGCAGTCTTTAAAAACAAGTCTAATAATTTGAACATTCTATAGACATTTATAGTTATTGACTTACCTCCTTGCATACAGTTTCAGCAATGTGATTTGCAAAAGAAAATAAAATGCTGCCTCTGCCTCACAGCAAGTTGCCTCCTTGCAGTTCTAGTTTCACTTTCATTTTAGCATGTGGGCCTTGCAGCCTCTCAGCTGATGGGGCCATAATAAATTGCTTCTGCTAATCAGGCTCTGCAATGTTTGCTGCAAGGAGATAAATAGCTGGGAGGCAGAGGCCAAAGGGTGGGGGTGACTGGGTGGGGCTACATTCGGTGTATAAGACGCACCCAAGTTTTCACCCTCTTTTTGGGAGTAAAAAGGTGCATCTTATACTCCAAAAAATACGGTATATACCGCTTTACAGTGCTTTACAGCCCTCTCTAAGCGGTTCACAGAGTCAACATATTACCCCCAACAATCTGGGTCCTCATTTTACCCACCTCGGAAGGATGGAAGGCTGAGTCAACCTTGAGCCGGTGAGATTTGAACTGCCGAACTGCAGCTAGCAGTCAGCTGAAGTAGCCTGCAGTACTGCACTCTAACCGCTGCCCCACCTCGGCTCTTATAATCTTCAGATTATAAGATGCTACAGTAAATCTCATCTAGGCAAAAAGTAAGTTCTCTTGAAGTAAGAGATTCATTATCCTGACCTCCACCAAGGACCTGGAAGCATTCAATTTAGATTTAAAGAGAAACAAAAACTCTTTATACAAATTAGTATTCTCTGCCTCAGCTTCTATTTGTGATCAGTTTCTTCACTATGTACTACAAGTTATTGCTTGTGATTCAGAGCTAAAGGGATAAATTAACCCTGTTCAAAAGTTGTCTATCAAACATGCATTATTGAATGGCTCACCATTAAATCCAAACCACACATCCAGTCCTTTTAAACGTGGTGATTAATGCTGTTCCAGAGCTAAGGTGAGGTAGGAAGAAACTCTCCCATCACATTGTGCAGACCTTAGCTGATTTTATATGTGTCATCTACAAGGTAGATATGGACTGCCAAATAAAGGAGGAGATGAGGGCCTTTCCTAATTTATTAGGAAGCTTCCACCCACTCTGTGGATTTGGGGGGCCACAGAAAGTGTTGAACTCATGCAAGCCTACATCCACCTTGCTTACATCCATCGTTTCCCCTTAATGATCTCTGGCCACCCAAGTAGGCTTGGGCTAGCCAAAAATAGAACTGCTCCAGTGCCCCCAAAGTTTATTCTGAGCCAGAGATATGGATGGAAAAGAGACAGCAAGACACAGCAGTTTTCTTTGTGGTGCAAAGAGAAGAACTGAAGCCCCCCCCCTTTTTTTACTGAGCATAATAAAAAATAAAATAAAATAAAATAATAATAATAATAAAATAAAATAAAAAAAAAAAAATAAAAAAATAAAAATAAAAAAATAAATAAAATAAAATAAATAAAAAATAAACATAGAATCATTATATGAGATAGATAGACATTAAAAATAAATAAAATAATAAAATAAAATAAAATAAAATATAATAATAATAAAATAAAATAAAATAATGAAATAATAAAATAAATAAAATTAAATTAAATTAAATAATAAAATAAAATAAAATAATAAAACAAAACAAAACAAAACAAAAACAAAAACAAAACAACAAAACAAAACAAAAAAAACCAAAAAAACAAACAAAAAAACAAACAAAAAAAAAACAATAGGGAACATACATTCCCAGCAGCAATTAAAGTTTTCAGTTCTAGAGTGCTTAGGCTACTAATATTTGGTGCCCAATATTATAAATATTCTGATTGTTCACATTTGGAAACCATCCAGTCCAAGTCCTCAAAGGTTTTGTTGTGGGTGTCCCACACTACTCTAAATGTGCTTCTACATTCAGAATGTTGAGGTTCCTCTAAAGCAGCTCAAGTAACAATCAGTCACCTGAAATATGACAGGCCTTTTTGGATGAATCATTGTCAGACACAAATAACCTGGAGCATTTCTTGAGTTCAAAGCACAGAAGAGTTTATTATTGCTACCTCTAATGCAAACATCTAGTCAACTAACAATCCAAGCCAAATTGTCACTCAATAAGGGTCCATGGAATTAATGGGGAATTGGATTTAGGTCAATGCTGTGACTCTAAACTGATGACACATTTAACTCTACCTTCCAGCTCTTCTTTTCCTACAATCACTGTCCCAGCTGATTTTGGGAAATAAGTTTGCTTTCATTTGGAAGAAGACCATTTTCCTTCTGTGACTCTTCTGTTGCACAATTATAATCAGAATTACATCATTTGACCAGATTAAAATCACTGTTAAGCTTCAAACTAAGAATGAATATTAAGAACCATGATGAGCACAATAAAAAATCAAGTACAATTGAAAGCTATGATAAATTCAACCCATATTACTAAAAATCTGTTCTATGTTAAGTATCCTATAAAATTAAAATGTAAATTTTAAGCATAGAGAAATCCAAATTTTGAATGTGGTACAAATTCATGTATTAAATTATGCTCCAGGAATAGTTTCCACTATTCCTGAACTGAATATGTGATACATATTTTTAAGGTACAGCGCTATTCTAGACAATGAAGCATACATCCATGACTTAGTGAGCCAATTAGAGGATAAAAAAATTTCTAGGGAAAAAAAGCATATAATATTCTTGCATCCGTTAGCATATATAAATCTATTTCAGTATACTTTGAGGAGATATAGGGTTTAGCAAACTTTAATAATAATATTGCAGTTTGAGATGGAAATTCGGCTTTTTGTTCTAGTATAAATCATTGTTCAGCATTGTTGAACATTACTGTGAATCTTCACAATATATGACCGACAGGTTGCAAGCAGCCACTCAGGCAGCTTGTACAGCCTGCCAGTATTTCTAAAAAATGCAATAAATACAGCACTATGAAATGACGCTGCCACCAGGAAAGATCTGTTGCTATCCCCACCTAAAGGACAAGCTACCAAGTGCCTCCAACACCTCACTGATGCCACCAGCTCCAACATTGCTGCTGCTCTGCTAGCTAATTGGTGCTGAAGGTATTCCTTTCCATCCCGTGATCATTTTTAATTTATCGATGGGGTCCTTTCCCCTTTACCAGTTCTGCAGGCCTGATTACAGCATTGCCACCACATGTGAAAAAAGCACCCAACCTGCTTTTTACCTGCGTTTCCAGCTATTTTTAGGAAATGAATTGTTCATGTTCAGTGACCACAATTGGAGCAATATACCAATCGTGAGAGATTTTATGCTATTTTTTTTCTTAGTATAATATTCAAGGTAAATTTAACATTCTTTTCCCACTGAGATTCACACTGTTACACCTCTATTACTGCATTAGATTCTACACTCATTTAATCATGCAGTCTTTTACTTGTTCAGATTCTGAGACATACTTCACCAGCAATGTATACAAGTAGTCCTCAACATATGGAGTCCAGAATTTGTGTTGCTAAGTGAGACAGTTATTAGGTGAATTTTTCCTCATTTTATTACCGTTCTTGGCACAGTTGTTAAGTGAATCACTGCAGTTGTTATTAACACCATTGTTAAGTGAATCTGGCTTCCCCATTGCCTTTGCTTGTCAGAAGGTCGGAAAAACGTGATCACGTAACCCTGGGACACTATAACCGTCATAAATATGAGTCATTTGCCAAGCATCTGAATTTTGATCATGTGACATTGGGGATGCTGCAACAGTCAAAACTGTGAAAAACGGTCACAAGTCACTTTTTTCAATGTTGTTGTAACTTTAAACGGTCACTAAATGAACTGTTGTAAATCGAGGACTATCTGTAGATGAAGCCCAGCAAGTGTTCTGATTTTAACATTGGAAGCTTTTTAGAGTCAGTCAAGTCTTTCAATATTTCCCTCTGTTTCTGCATATCTTTTAGTACTGTGCTAATTTGAAGGTACAGAAACTGATCTGTTACACTGGACCATCATTAAGTAAGAGTCTCAAAAGATTTTGTCTTATTAATAATTCAGTCTTGGAGTCTGAACAAACTGTTAACTCTCCACAGAGTTAATTTCATAGTGCTTTCCTCCTTATAGAAATAAACATTTAGTAACAAAGCGAAAGGAGAGAAATAAGGGCTTACTGCCCTGTTTGTAATATTACTTGGAATAAACAAAACCGTACAAGCGACAGAGATTCCTTGAGCTGAATAAACAGAATGAATAAACAGACCTAAATTCCATCCCACTGCCTGAAGGAGCTCTTCCATAGTTCTCCCGTACTTCCCAATTACCTCTATAGAATTATTTCTGCTATATATGGAAGAACATTCACATTAGCAAGGATTAATGCAACCTTTCTCAACCTTGTTACCCTGGAGAAACCCTTTCATATTTCAGGGAACCCCTGCATAAAAGAAACACACACTCACTTTCTCTCTCACACACACACACACAATGAGAAAACCTCATAATAAAATTCAATTCCACTCTACACAATCCACATTGTACAATGTTTACAATAGCAAATCTGAGTTGCAGTACATAAAAAAATTCCCACCACTGAGGGCACTAGGATTACACAGTGTGTGAAGTTCAAACAACAGTGTTTGTTTTTTAATCTCTATCTTTTGCAGAACCTCTAATGATCTCTCTGTGGAATCCTGGTTGAGAAAGACTGCTTGAATGCCTTACCTTCAGCGCTAATAGAATAAAAATATAACATCCCTTATTCAGAATATTATGCTATGTTATGTTATGCTATATAGAGAGTTGTTAGAATATTATCTCTGCTGTCCTTCTCTAACCTACTTTTTCTTTGTACTTTTCAAAAATCATCTCTGGCTCCAAATTAATAAAATGAAGTGTTTATTCCATGCATTTCTTCCTTGTCTTTTCCTTCTCCTTTACCATCTGTTATATTCACAACAATTTTGTAAAGTACTTAACCAGCAGGTATTCTAGATGATAGAAGGTATCTCAGCAAATACGCATTTATGTATTATTGTAAGATGTTCAGAGCCATTGAAATCAACAGCACAGAAATCTAGACACACTATAAATCATATCCTCAATTGCTTATTTTTAAGCAAGCTATTCCACTTTCTTTTTGAAATAATTGTGATTACCTTCTTGTATCAATTAATTGTATAGGCATTATGCGTAATTTTTCAAGATGATTTAGAATTTAATCAGCTGTCAAATATACCACACAATTCCATTTCTTATAGAATGAAATGAGTTCATTTGTTTTACACTTTCTTATAGCAGATGAATTCTATACTTTTATTTCTTTTAGGAGTTCCCCCAAACACATAATTATAAAAGTAATTCCTTTCATCTGGACATTATCAAAAGATTCTACATATTTTTTTTCCTACAGTGTAAGTAAATGAAAGACGACCTTAACCTTAAAGCAATCCATAGTATTTTAAATATATATTATTCACATTATTGTTGGCTTATGGTGTCGACCATCTCCCCCAAACAGACATCATCCCAAAGTATCAGGACTTTAATTTTCAGAATTCTTAGTCAGCCAGGCATTTCACAGAATTCTTAAGGATGTTGAGTATCCAGTGAGACATTTTGGATAAAATATAGGAAAGAGAAAGGGAATTAGGGCCTTTTACTACTTATAGAAGCCTATAGAAATCTTAGATCCTAAATACCTAGCAGGATACTGTTTCTTAGAGTATCATGACTGTGGTGGAGGGGATGTCAGATATTGTGGTATTCATATATAAAGGACAAAGCTTTATGGTGAATGAAGGAAAAGGCTATTTATCCAGATGGGTGACAAAAAAAATCCTTGACATTTATAGTATGTCTACGTATATCTTCTAAGCCCCCTTCTCCAACTGTAAATCTAATTCCATGACAGCTGCTAAACTAATTTTCTAATTAATTCATAGTATGCCATACAAAATTCATTTAATTTCAAACTCATTATTGCCTAATCAGTCAATAGGGGGCAATCCTAGTCATATTTACTTACATAAGAATTCTTCTGGCCTCATCTCAAATAGTATAGATAGATGGGGGAAAAGAGACATCTGATTATCTGCCAATCAGTTCCAATCAAATGATTTGTTACAATGCTATTCTCACTTTTGTTTGAGTAACACAGATATTCATCAATTCCTGAGAAAATCTGAAGAGGTGGAATGAGCAACATTTGCTTCCTGCAATGCACAAATGGGTGTATTTCTTATATCACAATAGCCAAATGTCCAGGCTGTTTATCTTCTGTTATTCTCTTGCTGAGTTATGTTCTATGGTGCTTTCTTAAACAGTGTCCAATGAGCCAATATTTGGTGAAGTTCTCTAGCACAACACTGTAACTTCAGGCATATTCCCTATCAATCACAGATTTTGTAAGGAAGAGGTAAATAAACACCCATTGGGGACCTATGCCTCACTTTTAACTCTCTCGTGCAGTTGTCCCCAGCACCAACAGTTGTTGTTGATGATACACTTAAGAGTTAGGTAGGCAGTAGTCTTCTGCATAATGGATTTGCTTTGCTTCCTTGCATTTCCAATGCACTGATTTAAGGCGTGGCATCCTTTCTTGCATGAAGCACAATTTGTATCCCAATGTGTTGATCCTAGTCCACCAGAAAGTTTAATGGGGTTTTTTTTCATCACCTTCTATCCAAAAAGTTCATTTCCTAAGTCCATGATGGGCTGTGATGCTGAATGGAAATGGGGGAAGAGAGTTGACTGGTCACTCATCGGCCCAGTTCTCCCAGTGCAATAAATCACAGTGAGACTTTTGTTACTTTAGATTATTCTTAGCACATTGCATGGACCCAACCAGAGGTGGGATTCACTTACCTTCCCTACCGGTTTGCAAATATGAGTGCACGCGCCACGTCTGCGCATGCACACGGACTTCTGCGCATGCGCAGTGCTCATGCGTTACATCCAGGCGGGTGGGCGGAGCCTCCCACAGTCACCGCTACCGGTTAGCGCGATCCGGAGACAACCGGCTGAATCCCACCACTGGACCCAACTATATAATGTTCAGGCTTACACAAAGGAACTGCACACTAAAATGTTCTCAATTCAAACCTAATTTTAACAAGGGAGACAATCTTAGGGAGCTTTTGTCAATTTATATAACATAGGACAGGGCTGTCAAACTCCCGGCCTGCAGGCCAGATGTGTCACATGCTGGCCACGCCCATGCCCGGTTTAGCGAAGTGGGGGAAGTCCTGATACGTCACATGACGCTGCCGTGACAATGTGAGTTTGACACCCCTGGCATAGGAGAATGACTTGCTTTATTCTGGCCAATAATTGTCATTGTAAACTTCAATGGACCACATGGATAGGAAATAATTTTTCAACCAGATAGGACTATTCTAACTTTTGCAATGTGTTTAAAATATAAATTATTCCATCAAAATTCCTCCTCTCTCTCCTGAAGTTTAGAATGCATTTGTACTTGCCACAAATCCTAAAAGATAAACTATGTGCAAATGACAGCTGATCTTGGTTTTTTTCAGAAACCTGCCACTGTCGCACACAAAAGCCGTGCAACACCCAGGCTTAATGATATGTCTTACAACTGTTTTTTTTTTTCTTCCAGCATATTTTTACATTGCATGCATTTTCACTTCTAGCAAAAGCCATGAATCCAGTATTTAACAAGATAGGAAATTACTAATTCAACCAAATGTGCTAAACCAGGTAATGCAATTGCTTTCCCTTTAATCTCTAAATGGGACTTTGGAGCAGCTAAGTGACCACAGCAACTTGGGTGTTATGTAATCTCAACGCACAAAAGATACTTTTTATGTAACATTCATAGGATAGAAATCAACGGCAGTGGAAAATTTCAAGCTGACAGTCTATCTATAGCTTATTGCACAGCTCTTCTTCCTGCAGAACATATGGTATTAGCTACAGAAGAGGAATCTGCAAAGATTTCATGCTAGACGTTCAAAACAGTGTTTGGTTTTTATTTGGTTGTTGGGTTGCCCCACCCCCCCTTCCAACTTTGAGTACTGTGATTTTTATGAAAGTTACCCCCCAAAGAAATTAATCAGTTTGTATCTCTCTCTCTCTCTCTCTCTCTCTCTCTCTCACACACACACACACACACACACACACACACACACACACGCTTCTAGAATGGAAATGTACAATTGTGAAAAGACTTCATTGGTTTCTGAAGGTGCTGTGAAGGAGAACAGAGCTTGGATTTTTTTTTCCTGATTTTTATTTTTAAAATTAATTTATTTTAATACCTTCTGTTTGTTGGAAGCATAAATTGCAAGCAAAAAGTTTCAGAAAAACAAAAAACAAAAAAACATTCTGCAGAACATTTGTTATGTTATGTGAAAATAATACTTCGTAGCAGTTTTGCATACACTTCAGTTTATTACAATAAGCAAAGCATTTCCATTTTAAAGCTAAAATAAGGGCAAAGATCTTTCAAATATTCAGATAGAGCCAGTTTGGTCTATACTGGTTAAGAAACCAGGAGACTGTGAGTTCTAGTCCTCCTTAGAAATGAAAGCTGGGTGGGTCTTGCTTCTGCAATTTGGCAAGATCCGGCCATGAAAAGGTGTGTATGGGGGTTTTTTTAATTGTTTTTAAATGTTTTTTATTATGTATCTTTTTAACAAGCTTTCTATATTTTAATAAGTTTTTTATATTTGCTGTAAGCCGCCCAGAGTCCCTTGGGAGTTGGGCGGCATAGAAATGTAAATAAAAGTAAAAGTAAAAAGTAAAGTAAAAGTAAAAGTAAAAGTAAAAAGGGTCAGCCATTCTGTCTCAGCCCAACTCACCTCCCAGAACTGTTATTCATGGAAAATTGGAAGAGGAAAGTATATTAGGTATGTTCACTGCCTCAAGTTATTTATAAAAATAATAAAGGCAGCATATAAATAAATAAAAATGCTCTTTTTGTCATGTTCTTCTTTGAAAGATAATAAAGAACTACCAACTCAGACAAAGAAATAAACAACAGGCTAATCAAGGAACCACTAAGACCATTTCCATCAACACTGACAGGACAAGCCACTAGTATATAAAATGAGAGCAAACCCCACTCCCTTCTACCACTGATGATGTTACCTACAGTAGCTGGGTAAACAACCAATCTTAGAGAGCAGTAAGGACTCCACAGATAATTTGAATGTCAGCCCAATGTTCTATGTTCAGCCCTGTCTACTTAATTGGGTAAATAGCAATAATATTACATTGACCATCTATGAGTCTATATATGGTGAATATTTGTCTCTATATAAACATTTCACATTCTAAAAATTCACAATAAGTTAACATATTTCCATAAATGGTCAACTTTGGAGAATTTCATGTCTGAGATGCCACAAATATTATCACATTTTTTTAGGGAACTTGTCGGTTAAAAAATTAAAACAAGAAGTAACATGAAAAACTAAATAATGGTATTACTTGGGAGCAAGAAGCTACATCCACTGTTAAGAAAATGTAGAGTTTTATCACTGTATTTAAAGTCCAAAATAGGAGTTAAAGGAGGTTGGTTTGAATTGAATCATTCAAATCATTTTTTTTTTAAAAAAGGAAAACTCATGGCAAGGCCAAACTTAGTCATGTCTACTTGAGAAAATGGCATCCTATCTTACTTCAAGGGATACTTGCATTATACTCTATGTCGCCTTATTATGAAGGATTTAAAAAACTGAATTTGATCATGACAGCAGAGTTGGAATCCTTTAGTAATCAGCAAAGCACAAATAACCTCAAACCAGGGGTGGGTTCCAACTTACCTCGCTGCCGGTTCGCTCCCTCCTGCGCCACGTGGGCGCACCTCGTGGGTGTGCGTGTGCATGCGCAGTAACAAAAAATCCAGGAAAAAAAACCCAAAGCCGAAAAAAAGATGGAGACCGAATGCACAGTGCCGGAAGTTGGTTTCTGTGCATGCTCAGAAGGAAATAAAAAATAAAAAAAAATTCAAAAAAAAGATGGCGGCCCCCACAGACCGGCACCAACCGATCCGGTTTGGTGACGTCATCGTGATGTCACCAGAGGGCCGCTACCAGTTCAGGAGAACCGGTCCAAACCGGGAGGCACTCACCCCTGCCTCAAACTCTGAAACAAGGACAAATCAGTTCCTCTTAAGCTTCTCCCTCCAATTCTCAATCATGTATACCAGGTAGCCTCTTTTTTTCCAGAATGATAGTAATTGGATCACTGAGGCTTTATTATAAATCAATCCGACATTTAATAGTAACCACCCAAGACATGATATATCCTGTTAATGTGAATTCACACAAGACTCAGATAATTAATGCATGCTGCCTCATTTCAACGGCTTATTAAAAACCAACAAATTGTTCCTAGTGTATGGAAATATGAGGAAAATATTGCAAATAATTGAACTAGCCCACTATACGTACCAAATAATATATTTATTCATGGTATTAAGATATAGTAATTGAAGAATCACCATCTTAAGTGTTCTACTCAACGAGATCATCATCAGATGCACTGCTCTACATTTCTGTACAGGTTAGAGTACAGCTAGTAGCATTCAAAAATTCATCTTCTCAAGATTAACCTTTCTATGGAACCTATTTCATCTTTATATATAAAGAATAATATTTTTTTTTATTATTCTGGTTTTTAAATGATTTCTATTATACAAAAACCACAAGGAATGTGTGTATATGTGTGAGAGAGGGAGAGATAATACAATAGTCACGGACTGTTGTTGTTGTTTTTTGTCACAATTATTAAACCACTTTGAAAAATTGCTTCCCAAACACCAGGGCAGGAATACCTGTATAATACTTAAAAGCAGCATTGCTCAAACAACATGGCATATTTACATAGAGACCTAATGCATGGTAATGCATGTAATATAATTCAGTCAAAAGATGAATGAATTAAACTGTTTCCTTGGTTCTAGGCCGCCCCGATGAGGGTGTTATTATCACACAAATTGGAATGACTTGAATGTCTCCTTTTAAATGTATTAGGAAAACAATACAGCCAGTTCGCCCTAATGTGACCTCCCTCTTCCATAACATTTAACACAGTCAAATTAAAAGTGCAAATCTGTTACCACTGCCTATAAAAATAATGTACCTCATATTATTTTAAGACTCTATTTATTTTTTCAAAGAATGGAACAGGAATTACTGTAAAAATCTATTCCCTTTCAATGGCAAAAAAAAAAAAAAGTAATTTACGGTCTTTGAACACAAATAGATGCCATATTGTTATGTGTAAGGTTTGTTGACTTTTAATAAACAGTCTAATTAAGAATTCATTGTTGTAATACGTCAGCATCACTTCATTTCAGACAGATGCCATTTTCTACTGTTTCTACTGTAACTTCAAGCCTCTTTAGCTATATTCCATTTGCATCTAGTGTGAATTTTTGGGTTTTTTTTTTTCCAGCAAACATGGACAATCCAGAAAATTGCTTCTGTGCAAAAAAAATAATATATTTATATTTATTCAACATGAAAATACTATTTTGAGGCCTGAATGGTAGTCTCTCTATGGAGAGTCACAGGCCATAGAAGGAGTGACCTCTGTCTATTCCTGATGCCACCAAATGCTGGTATTTTAATTTTTTCCTCACAGGAGGGCGTGAAGGATCAAACCATTCTTTGAGGAGATGTCAGCTAAAAGGATGCTAGTTAGTTCATAAAGGTGGCAAGATAACCTACTCTGAAACCTGGTATCCTAGTATGCTTTCATAGCAAGTAGACAGTGGTTTGGGACAATGGCCTGTTTCTGGAAGCATTTCCAGTTAATGACAAATGTGCCATTTATTACAAGAATATCCTAATACTGTAGGTATGAGAACTCTATATCAGGGGTCTCCAACCTTGGCAACTTTAAGACTTGTGGACTTCAACTCCCAGAGTTCCTCAGCCAGCAAAGCTGGCTGAGGAATTCTGGGAGTTGAAGTCCACAAGTCTTAAAGTTGCCAAGGTTGGAGACCCCTGCTCTATATTATAGAAATAACATGACGGTTTCTTATAAGTCTAACCAAGATGCTAATGATTATATGAGTTGGCAACTGTACTTCTATACATTTTTGAGACACCAGGTTGCCTACTTCTCTTAATGTACAAAAGGTGGTTTTCCTTACTTCCACGGGTTCTTCACTTTCTTATGTACTTCATTCTAGTATATTGTATATTAGGTTCAGAAATATTGTCAGCTTTTTTTTTTTAACAAAACAAGGTATTCTATATTTGGGAAAAAATGGCA
>QLTV01002850.1:3062415-3087433 GCA_003457575.1 Thermophis baileyi | reverse complement strand
ATCAGTTATTTTTTTATTATGATGTATAGTATGTGGTCATTTGGATACGTAGGTTCTTCTTTGTAATATTTTTTGTTTCTAGGTGTAAGCCACCCAGAATTATTCTGGAGTCGGCCAGTCCCTAAATCCGTGTTTCTCAATCTTGGCAACTTTAAGACATGTGGGCGTGAGAACCGATGAAGCTTCTGTCAGATTATTCATGAACTGGGAGAGCCAATGGTAACAAGGTCAGCCAATGAATAGGCATAGCAACTAAGTCAGCCAATGGGAGCTAAACACTTCTGAGTCTGTGCAGAGAATCGAAATTGAAACTTAATCTTCAGGCTGGGCGTGGCTCAGCCCACTCTGTACTCTCTGTCTCTCTCTGAACTCTGAACTAGAAGCTGCTTGTATTTTGCTTGTAACTGCTACTATGTTGAAGAAATAATCTACTTGTGGTATTATATATATATTATTATGTTTATAAAGAAGTTAATGAATCCAGCTGTCTGTGTGTGCTTCTGGAAATTGATTTTTCTGCAGCAAACTCTGTTACAAAGTAATATTTAAATTGTGAAAACACAGGAGAATGAATTTGCAGAAAAGATAGATTACTGGCTTGTATCTGTCTTTATTGGAGAAAATATAGCTGTGGGTAGCTACAGAGGGGGACAAGTAGAGACAAATGGCAAAACTTGGATTATGATGCAAGTTCCCTTCAATCATTGTGTGTGATGTCATGACACAAGAGAGCAGAGCTTGTATCATGATGATGACACAATCTACATTTAGAAACAGCCTCCAATGGCTGTTTCTAAATCTTGTTAAATTTCCTAAATCATTTTCAGGAAAGGAATTTGGAGAACTAGAGCAACATAGTGACCAAAGTTTCAGCCTTGAGTCAGATACAACATTTTTTAAAAAATCACTGGGTCTGAATAATACTTAGAGAATTCTTCAAATTCTCCAATGCAAAAATGCTATTTTTAAAAATTAAAATATGTAACCTAACCCTAACCTATCATAAAAGTAACCTGGGTATGAGAATTCCCATTGCAATCCAGTATTTCAAACCATTATTGAAGGGTTGGAAAACAAGCCGCAGGAACTTTTTTTCAAAGAATGATTATCACATTTGTGGCATTTTAATTTTAAAAAAAAAATACAAGTGAGAGGCATATAATGAAGATTTTTTAACATTATCCATTCCACTGGAGAACAGGAAAGGGGAAAATGAGGGAAATTTTCTTCCTCATAAACACTATAACCTGACCAAATGAAGCTGAATGCACAGCGACTGAAGACCGATTAAAAAAATTACAGTTTTTTTTTAACATATTCATAGTGGCAACCCTGTGGCACAACAGGAACCTTGCTTCAGTGTTTTTATGGGAAACTACCATATTCCTCTTAGAAGCAAGAGGGAATATTCTCACAGGCAGCTTATAGAATCTTCACTTATGGCTTAAATGGCTGGATGACTTGAGAGTTCAGAAGGAATGGAATTTCAAGAAAACTGGATGAGCTACTAGAACAGGGGTGTCAAACTCGATTTCATTGAGGGCTGCATCAGGGTTGTGTTTGACCTCCGAGGGCCGGGGTGTGTGTGGCTGGGGGTGGGCGTGGGGGTGGGCATGGCTGGGATGGGCATGGCCATGGTGGGCATTTGACAGAGGCTCAAGATGCATTTTTCCCCCCTTCTCTTCTTTCTTTCCACAGTTCTTTACTATAACCATTTTCCTATCTCTTCTACCAGATATTACTGGCAAACATTTATTACTTATTCTTCATACTCCACTAAACTTTTTATTTCTAAATTTATACAGCACTCTGCCGGCCAAAAATGGGCTGCACAGAGGCCCCACGTGGCCTCCACGCGGCCTGTTTTTGGCCTCCCCAGCCTCCTGCAGCACTCTGCCGGCCACAAAAGTGCCACGTGGATGTCCCGTGTGGCTTCTGTGTGGACCGTTTTTGGCCAGTAGAGTGCTGCTGAAGGCCGGGGAGGCCAAAAATGGGCCATGCGGGGGCCACATACAACCCCTCCATGGCCCATTTTGGCTGGCAGAGGCACCACGGGCCATTCCTTTGATATTTCCAGGCCAGCCCCGTGGGCCAGATTTAAGCACCCCGCGGGCCAGTTACAGCCCACGGGCCTTGAGTTTGTCACCCCTGTACTAACCTAAGCTCATGTAAAATCTCTACCCAAAACATCCTCATTGGTTTCAACATGTCTGAAAGTTTTGGGGGCAAAAGGGGGCTGATATTGGCTAATCTAAAAACAAGCCAGTTTAATGGGTGCACAAATGGGATTACTTGGGTATTTAGATTAATTAAGCATTTCCAGAGAATTTCAGAAGAGAACCACCTTTAAAACAAAAAAAATCAATGCCGGCAGATGGACACTTGGCACATACAAATTGGGCAATTACATGCCTTGATACCCATTTGCACATGCTACTGCCTAATTTCTAACCTTGCAGAATGAAATTGCTGGATCTGATGAGAGGATGGGATGCAATGAATGAACTGGATGTCAGGCTTTACCTTTTCACACATTAAATATAAACATATATCCATCATGTTGCACATATTTAAGACCTCACATGGAGATAGTTGCCCTCTGAACATGGCCACATGGTAGCTATTACCAATATCAAATTCAAAATACGAAATTGTCCTATTAGAACAACTCTATGTCTAACAAATTGCTTTTAAAATAATGGAAGATGTTTGGCTGTTCAAGAAAAGTCCACCCTTAGGAAAAATATGGCACTGTTTCTATGATCTTTTCAAACAATAACACATTGCACGTTTCTGCTGTCCAAGACTGAGATGAATCCCACCTGTAAAACATATATAATGCTCTGATAATGTTGAATCCCTTTGCATTGCCAAAGTCCTATCACATTCAAACTGAAACACAAAAGGCTCCAATAATCTTAAATCACTGCATACTGCACATGCTCTGAACCACAAATGCTTCCAAATTCAAGGACGTATACAAATTTGAATAACTTCAATTATTTTAAATCGCCATGTACAACATTAGGGATTGATTTCGAATTGTTGTCATGCCTTACTTTTTTTTTTTTTGAAGCATTTCAGGTTGGAAGGGATCCAGGCACCAATGGACAGTTGGACTTTACATTTACAAAGCAAGCTACCTCCAAAGGGATAAGTAGGGCTTGTTTTTAAACATTAAATATGAAATAAACATCAAGCTGAAACACCTTATCACGTACAGGTTGGCTAAGGGAGGTTAGGCTGAACATTCTGCTGATTAATTGGCAAAGATTTAAAGAGAGCTGTGTCTCTTTTGGCAGTGTTTTGGTACATACCTAGGGAGGGGAAGGATGAGAATATATGAAAGAAAACGTTGATGTGTTTGCTTCATTGGAATAAATGCATTAGAGGTGGCTGCTATGGTACAATAAAATTAATTGGTTAATTTATTGAAGAAAGGATATAGACTATTAGCAAAGAAAAAGTCATTTTGTTTGCTTAACCCTAACATCTAATGAATCTCAGTTTGTTCAGAAATAAATCCTACTGGCAGAGCCTACACATCAAGCTAGGATAGTTTTGGTTTTGGCTTCCCGTATGGTGGAAATCTCATGCCTCTTTCGGTATCTTACAAGCATGCATGGTAAAAGGTAGTTTTGTTGAAACTGACTCTATTAATCATCTCTTTTTTCAATGATTACTTAACTCTTCTTTTTGGGGGGGGAAAAGAATCATTAACCAGACAAGGGACATCGCCAAGGAAGTTTACATCAATGTCAGTGTCTGGGGTTTACTCATGTCTGCATCCACGGAAAGAAGCTAACTTTGCATTTTACTTCTGTCCTGCCTTGGACTTTTCAGACTGAGCCTGGCCTGTCTAGCCAACAAGCAGGACAGTCTTCATGATTCTGCTTCGCTGAAAACAGACTGTCCCAAAGTTAGTAGGAAATGCATTGGGGGGGGAGGGTGTTGAGGAGGGCTGGAGAGGAGAGCCTGAAGGCACTGGAATAATTAAGCAAATGCAGTGACAGCTGTGGCAGATCCTGGGCAGGACTGGCTCCACTGAGCTGAATTAATGGCATCAACAACCCAGCATCTCCATTAACATTTGATCATTAATTATTACCCTCTGACAGCAAGATTTGAAACCTTCTCATGAGTGTTCTGTTATTAATCTAGTTTACCTGCCCTCAACAACAACAGACCCCCCTCCCGCAGCAAATCTCCCACCTCAACAGAATGCAACGCTTTTTTGTGATTGTTCTCACACTCCCCACCGCTTTCAAAAGTGTCTTCATAAATAATCTGTCTATCTAATCTATATCTATCTATCTATCATCTATCTATCTATCTATCTATCTATCTATCTATCTATCTATCTATCTATCTATCTATCTATCTATCTATCTATCTATCTATCTATCTATCATCACCCTGATTTTAAATTAATCTGGCTCAATATTTCAACATCCACAAAATTCCCCTCCCTTGACTGAATGTATAATTGTCCTTATTTTTATTAGCTGATTTTGCTTTTAATGTTACAGAAAGGAGAGGCATATGCTTCCATGTTACACATCATAATAAAAAAAAGGAAAGGGGGGGAGTATTGAAATGATGTTTGGTTGCTAAGTAAAAATAAGAATGAAAAATGGGAATGAAATTTTACTTTTACACACACACACACACACCTCAGACAAAATGCAGAGAGTCCAGTGGTAAAAAAAAAAGAACTATATTCTCTCCTGTGGTAAGCAGAGAGAACAGTTAGAACTCGATAAGTATGGAAACCTGAAACACTTCCTCAGCAAATCTGCAATGCCTGTTCTGGTTCTTCACCCTCACCCATACAGACCTAATCTGAATTAAGTCCTAGAGAGTTCAGTGAATGAATGGCCTGACAAAGTGGGAAATTGCCAAAGTCTCCCATCTGGAAAGAGCCCCATGAAAAGTATAATTCACAAATTTAGATAAACACTGGGGTTGCGTAGAGTACTAGCGTCAAAGGAGAAATGATGTTTCAGACCAGGTGCTAAGCCAAATGTAAGGTCTGTCTATAACTCCTGAAAGCAGACATGTTTCTCCCAGAACTGCATGGCTTGCTCCACATAACTGCAACATGTATTTGGTTCAAGGCAGTGTTACTCAATCTCATCGGCTTTAAGATGCATGGACTTCAATTACCAGAATTCCCCAACCAGTACATTCCAAAGCACCTTTTCCCCTTCAAATCCGAAGTGCTTCCTAACCCTAATAAACTTCTGATTCAATTACACTTTCAAACTGTACTCCACAGAAATACGAGTTAAAGACTAATTGGAAGTAGACATTGTTATCATTCTAAAAAATAAATTCTTGATTACCATTTCAGTTGGTGGAAATGTTCCAACTAAACTTAGGGTGAAATATCTCGGAAGCAAAAAGCTATGATAAAATCAAGGGCTTCTATTAGAGTTTGTTAATAGATAATTAGATGATGGCTGAATGCATAGGTGGAGGTAGTGTGATGTTCTAAAATTAAAATCTAAGTAGATTTCTAGATTAGAATCATGCACAATAATTGAAAATCTAATAAGTGCTATTTGCTCATTTACAAAAACAGCCATTCTGGCATTCCGTTACACAAAGAAATCAAGACCTTCACAACATGATTTGTTGGAGGAGTTTTTAGCTCTCTGTTTTTTAAGGAAATGGGTGGAGAACCTGCAGCCCTCCAGTTGTTGCTCAACTCCATCTCTCAGCAGCTACATGTATAATATTGAAAGACGTTCCACATTGTTCAGCAACTCCTGAAGGGCCACAGGTTCCTCAAATCGAATGCAGGCTCTGCTGTGAACCTAAGACAGGAATTCCCATTTCAGAAGAGCAACCCTTCTGCTCTTCTTTTGATAATGACTATGAATGGGAGGACCTAAACAGTAAGGTCCATTGGCTCTACCTCTTTGCAAGCTCCCTGCACAAAGTTTAAACTTGTGAGGCTAGCCTGCATCTCAAGTCTCTGAAGACGACACACTTCAGGGATCATTTGGTCCAGAGGTGGGTTTCAGCAAGTTCTGACCAGTTCTGGAGAACCGGTAGCAGAAATTTTGAGTAGTTCAGAGAACCGGTAAATACCACCTCTGACTGGCCCGGCCCCCATATATTCTCGGCCTCCTGAGTCCCAGCTGATCTGGAGGAAATGGAGATTTTACAGTATCCTTCCCCTGGAGTGGGGAGGGAATGGAGATTTTACAGAATCCTTTCCCTGCCACGCCCACCAAGCCACACCCACCAAGCCACGCCCACAGAACCGATAGTGAAAAAATTTGAATCCCACCACTGATTTGGTCCCTCTTGTGATCAGTTAACACATGTTACAACCCCCCCCCCTGAAAATAACTACCTGGATAAAAGCCACGGTGGTTTAGTTTTCCATGGAGTTTTTGGATTAAAACCCCCATTGGCTCCACTGGATGAACATGATGGAAGTTGTTAGAAAAGGATATTCATGTTCTTCTAAAACCACAATAAATATATCTTACCTGTTCTTAATTTTATATTTCAATAAAGGATAATGCTGTTCTCTCACTGTTATGTGGAATGCAAAGCAGTGATTAATTCCAGTGATCAGACTTGCCTGGAAGTGATACTGAACTGAAAATCTATTTTTTAAGAAAATTAAAGTTTTTTAAATGTTTTAATTCAACATGTAGAAGGCCATGGTGGTCACTCACGTGTGAAGAATATACACTCTTCATATGGTTAAAGGAACAGGCTTTCTTATTCTTAGACCTGGGAATGAAAACAAGATTCGGCACTGAGCTACAGACCGAAACATAAATGCCCCAATAAAAATGTGACTAATATAACCAAACCAAACTAAAAAACTGTGCAGGCAGCTGTCCTCACACTCACAAAGCAGGCAAACCACTCAAGTGCATAAACATTCCAACTTGTGTCAGTATTTTGTTATCAGCGTTCTGGCAAAACTCAAAAAGTTGCTTCTGACCAAATGTGTCCACAGGTTGAAGAAGTTGGACCAAGGATTTCTACCAAGGGCAAGATTGGAAGCAGCCTAGCTAACTTTTGTAACTGTGCCTGATCCTCGGTAATCCATCATTCAGCAGTGGGAATTAGCTCAAAATGGAGAATATTCAGCCTGCTTTGCATGTGATAATTATAAAGAACAATAGGAACAAGGAGTTAGCTAAGTGCATACTTTAGATGCAAAAAGTCCAAGGTTCAATTCTGGCCATTTCCAAGATCTGCTGGCCAAAGTATGCTGGAAAGCTATTATCAGTTAGCCTACAGTGATAATTATGAATTAGATGGATCTATAGGGAGCTTGCAAAATCCCTCTTTCATTTTCCTAAGCCACACCTGCTGTGTTTCTGTCCTTCGGGCTGCAGATGAAGGCACAAATCAAGGTGAGATGAACAGGTGACAAAATTCATTTTGCAATACCGGGATGATAACGATGGTTAGACAATATGAGCATTCCAAAGCAAATTGTAGAACTTAGGAAAGGCAAGCTTCATGTCATAAATCCTTTATTTTAATGCCCTCTCCTGAGCTCTTGCTTCTTTTAGAGGGCGCACCCATTAATAGAAGCTCGGGCTGCCTCTAGCTTAAACTGCCCAAAGTGACTAGTTAATATCAAGTAAATGAGAAGCAATCATTCAAAGCTCATCCCAGGGCTTGTATGTCACCGTACATAAAATCTGTTACCTTCTATAGCTCATCAAGCCTTTTTTCCCCCCTTCCTCCTTTCTTCATTTATTATTTAATAAACTGTTTATAGCATCCCTAATTACAAACATTTGTTATAGAGACCCAAGCAGAAATGTGTGAGAATATGCTCGATTGTTTCCTACCTAAAGTTTTAATGAGATGATAATACCTCCGGCCCATATGCTTTGAAAACATTATCCTCAATTATGTAATGGGGGGGGGACGATTGGTGGGAAAGGAGGGGCTGCTGCTATCTGTTAACAGCTCAAACAGCTGTGGTTTGCTTCTTTTTTCTGTGCTGTGCAGGAGAAAGAAACAAGTTCAGCTTCCTTATTTTGTTGTTGTTGCAAAACCTTTGGGCTTGAACAGGTGTGTGCAATCACGAACCACAGTGATGAACGCAAACTGCTGCCTTTCTAAAAATTCCACTGGCCAGTGACACACGCTGGGGGTGAGGTTGCACAACCTTGTTTTCCTCTCTGTGTGTGTGTGTGTGTGTCTGTGTGTGAGTGTGCATATACTGTATATATTCTGATGATTCATTCTACTCGTGGAGGTGAATTTCAATTAGCACTAATACCCTTCTTGGATGATACTTGAGAAGTTCCGCATTTGATTTGTCTCTCTGTTTCTTGAATCCAAATTTCTTAAAAGAGCATGGGCAGAAAGCCCAGGTAAGGCAGAGTCCACATTCTTTCCAGCCAACAACAGCAGTGCAAAGCAGCCCAGATATGTGAAACCTGATCTGGCCTTATATGGTTTGCAACCTGCCCCCTCAAAGGCAGCCCAACAGCCTTTTTGGCCTTCCATTCTGCTCAGAAGCCTTTAACAAAGAAGTGGGATAAATGAAGTTTTTCTTTAATGTATTCCTCACTTTCCATTGTTCGTTGTTCCTTCCAAAAGCTTCGAACAGTATAGAACAGTGATGGCGAACCTTTTTTTCCTCGGGTGCCGAAAGCAAGCACGCACGGGCTATCGCACGTGTGCGTGTGCCCACACCCATAATTCAATGCCCCCCGTGCTCCCCACCCCCCTGTGCATGCGTGCATGACCCCCCACGCTGGCCCGCCCCCCGCGCATGCATGCATGTCCCTGGAGACTGGGGAGGATGAAAATGCCCTCCGCCCCCCCCGGAGGGCCTCCGGAGGCCGAAAACACCCTCTCAGAGCCTCCGCATGAGCCGAAAATCAGCTGGCCAGCGCGCACATGTGCGCTGGATCTGAGCTAGGGCAAGGGCTTGCGTGCTGGCAGATATGGCTCCACGTGCCACCTGTGGCACGCGTGCCATAGGTTCGCCATCACGGGTATAGAAGCTCTGTCTCCATAACTTGTGTTATTACAAATCTATAGGATAGTTTAAACTGTAAGCTACTCAGTGGATGGATGGGCATGGGTACATAAAATGGCCTGAATCCCAAACTCACCCACCCCATTTTAATGTCAAAAACAATTTCTATGATTAGTTTGTGATTCTTGGCACTTTATGAACCCAGAACATTTTGTTGACTCACTAAATCATGGTCCAATCCAAGAGTAAATATTGCAAACATCGCCTGCAATTGAAGGTTAGGACAGAGTGGAAAGTGGATGTTGATCTTGGTTGATCTCTAAAGGGGCAGAATGATCAGACTTAGTAATCTAGATGGGACAACCACAAGAAATATCAGGGCTGTAGAAATCAAAAAGGATTCCAAAATGTGACAATGGCAAACTAGGTCCGTGCTGGTGCCAGGAAAACTACATAGACACATCCATGATGTCAACAGAAGAGTTCAGCCAATATGGCATGTTTTGGGGCTGTCTACAATTACTATAATCTGTTTGTGTCTGCTCTCCAGGCTCTTATGAAAATATACAACTTCTGTGCTTCTTGAAAAAGAGGACTCCAATCTGCTTCTGCTATTGAATAGTCAAATCTGAAAATAGGATGAGATACCATCTTAATAGCCATGCAAAAGGTATAAACACCAATAAAAAATACGGAGGTAAATCATGGTGAGATCTGATATAAGTCAATATCTATCCTGTCCTTAGGCATTCTTTAGCTGATTTGGGTCTCTCCGCCTTCTTTCCATTTCCTCTGATGGAAAAGCAAGAGGTCAATGGTCATGGCAGCAAAACCATAATTTTTCCCTTTCATACACACTTTTTATTCCATAGGAACCAATGGAGCTTTCGTATTATAAATAGTTGGAAGAGTATATCTGTAACATGTATGTAAAAGTCCTTTTATTCCCCTTGCTTCCCAAAGTGATTCGCCTTGTGTCAATTCTGAATCTGAGAAAATATTCAAATATAAGCAAAAGTGAATACCTACCTACCTACCTTCCCCAGCCTGGTTCTTGCTGGATGTAATCACAGTTCTCTCAATTCTAATCATGGGTAGCCCTGTCTTCCACCTCCAGTGACTTGGAAGCTTTTGAAATCTTGCCTGAGCATTTAGAATATGCCCCCAAATATGTCTGAGTGAACCTAGGTGAGGGAGAGAGAAAAAGAGTGGGAGAGGAGAGGAGAGGAGAGGAGAGGAGAGGAGAGGGGAGGGGAGGAGAGGAGAGGAGAGAGGGGAGGGAAGGGAAGGAGCGCAGGAGGAGAAGGGAGGAAAGAGTGGAGAGAAGCTAGGAGAGGGAGAGAGAAAAAGAGGAGGAGAGGAGAGGAGAGGAGAGGAGAGGAGAGGAGAGGAGAAAGATTAGTCATTCTGATTGGGAACTTTTGTAATCCAACATGATCTTAGGAGACGAAGACAGGTGCCTAGCTTTGTAAAAGGTCCTGATAATCAGTGAGATTAATTCCAAAATAGTGTACCTATGAATGTGATTTTAAGAATGATTGCACAAACAATTGTATATGGTATAAGTATGTATAAATATGGTAACAATGACAGCCTCTCTACATTGAAAGGCCTATATTACATAAACTATATTACATTCAGTTTGGGATGGGTGGTAACTATCATCCTGTATCTTTACCATACACCTAAGGTTCAGGCATGGCACTCTGATGGACATCCAAAGGCTCACTTAGCATCTCTGTGCAAATTCCCCAGGTGTTGTTTTTTTTTTTGTTCAACCAAAGAGACAGCCTATTCATGCTTGTGGTTTCTTCACTTCTGACTTTCAAGAAATAGGAAACACACAAGATATTCAGATGCTGCAAAATTCAGCCACATGAAGGAAGCTGCTTTCAACTAGGATCCTTTATATTTGTAGGCACTCTGGTAAAAGATTTGGTGGGTGATCCAAAAGATTTTCTTGGGACCATAAGGAGCTCCAATTGAAGTAAGCTCCAACTGGAAGATGTTGACAAGGTTGCTGTCTTTCATATAATTCTGAACCTGCTTTCCCCAAGGGATGGATTTCTGCATTACAGGACGGTGTTGGTTGGGGCAACATCTAATTCCCTCTACTCATGGCGATTCCTCTGTTTATAAAACCACATTAAGAAATTGTGATTTATAATCCTAGTGTCTTCTGACCCATATTCAAAAAAAATTGTATTTATCACATTTTTATGACTGCCCATATATCAGAAGGAACTTTGGACAGCAAAAGAATTAACTTTGCTTGTAATGGTCAACAAATTGGGGATCTGTGAAATTATGCACAATTTTTAAGATGGGTTCTTAATCTGAAATGCAGCATCTTTTCTTCCTTAATTTACATTTCATCACGGATTTCAATATTATTTCAGCAGCTATTTTGTTCTTTCCCTCTATTTGGGCTTTCTAAAATAATTCTTAAACTGATTCCTTTATATCCTTTCTTGTCGGTCCAGAGTTATTTGGGAATAGGAATCTCAGATTTGTTTTGAAAGTGTGGGGGTGATCAGAAGGAGTCCCAAATTAAATAAAAAAATTAAAAAGTGGTCCCAGATTTACCAAACCAACAGAAATCACATCTGTGACTATCATATAGTGGAGAACCAGAAATTTCTGTCCAGGACTGAGCCTTTCCCCCCTCAGCCCTATTTCTGTCCCGGTCTCTGTTTCTCCACACAATAGCGCTGAGCTCAGTTCCACTGCCATCCCTAACAGAGTCTTGTTTTCAAAAGGTAGCAGGCTCCATGATGTAGCCAAGCTACTGAGCAGCACGTCTTCCTCTTCCTCCACTGTTAACCTTGACTACAAAAGCATTCTTTTTTAAATCATTTGAGCAGTCAACGTAGGATCAGCCCCCTTCCTAATTACAGTGGATGTTTTAACTTTGCCAGTTCTTCTCTTCTGGGAAGGAAGAGAATTGGCAGTGAAACAATGTTTGAAATCTTTCATTTCATGCAACCAATCCAAAGAAGTGAAAATTGCCTTCTCCTTCTCTCCAACAGCCATATTATCAACCTGGGGGAGCATCCTAGAAGAACGAAGGAAGAATTGGGGCATCATTCAGCCCAGAGGCTGATCAGAATAGAATAGAGCTGGAAGGCACCTTGAAGGTCTTCTAGTCTAACCCCCTGCTCAAGCAGGAAACCCCATACCATTTCAGACAAGTTGCTGTCCAGTCCCTTCTTAAAAACCTCCAGTGATGAAGCATCTACAACTTCTGAAAGCAAGCTGTTCCACTGGTTAATTGTTCTCACTGTTAGGAAATTTCTCCTTAATTCCAGGTTGCTTCTCTCCTTGATTAGTTTCCATCCATTGTTTCTTGTCTTGCCTTCTGGTGCTTTGGAAAATAAGTTGACCCCCTCTTCTTTGTGGCAGCCCCTCAAATACTAGAATACTGCCACCCTTAGTTCTTCTCTCTAGACTGGCCATACCCAAATCCTTCAACCATTCTTCATATGTTCTAGTCTCCAGGCCTTTAATGATCTGAGTTGCTTTTCCAAAGTCTCAGTTTTGAAATCAGTTTCCAGATGCAGAGAACCCAACTGTCCGAAGGATTTTAGACACATCATTGGCTTATCTTTAAAACATTTACTTTTTTGTTGCTGTTTGGGATTGTTTATATTAATTATTAGTCAGTTTGGGAGGAATACTGAAAGGTGAGATACAAAGAACAAGGAACTAAAAGCCTAATTAGTGCATGAAGCCTACATTCCAATTTTAAAAATAAGTTTTCTTAGGAAAAGTTAAAGGGTTTACTGAAAAAAAAAACAATAAAACTGCAACAGGCCAAGAATATAGAATGATTATTTTATTCACCCTCAATGTCCAGATTTCTTAAACAAGCAATGTCCTACGAAGAAAGAAACCTGAGTACAGTAATTTGATAAGAGAAGCTTTAAGAACTAATAGTTTGTTAATTCCTCTCTCTGCCCCCCCCTCCGTAATTCATTTTATATCTTTAACAGCGTTTGTCTTTCTTGCAAATCATGTGGCCAGCTCACCTCTCACCAACAGTTTCCTATCAAGAATCTATGTGGAAACAACTGGGAGGAGCGGGGGAAAAATCCGTTCAAGACAAGCTGGATGGCAAAGTTCAGTATGTCCAAGAAGAAGGAACAGAAACTCTGGTGTTTCTAAACTCTTCTCTTGAAATCTTATGACCTTGGGTTTTGCAAGCATTTCAGGAAAATTACGTGTTGATTGGGTGCAGAACAGGAGAACCTGGCTGTGATTCACTGTCTTACAGTCTGTGGAATTAACTCCTGAATCATTGAGGGAAGGACCTTTTTCTGTCTGGCAGGAGCTGGCTGTCAGCAAAAGAGGTCAGGAGACTGATTTCTGCAGAAAATCAGCATAAATCCCAAGGGGGATCCTGGACAGATTATGGAGGCTGCAAGCCACATTGGGGTGGGGTAACTCTTTTTTTCTTGAGATGCTCGTAAAGGTGTTATCTCACATAGACAGGGAGTTCACAGAGCAGATTTAGTCCACAAATGCTACTTTTATACAGGTAGTCCTCGATTTACGACCACAATTGAGCCCAAAATTTCTGTTGCGAAGCAAAACATTTGTTAAGTGAGTTCTGCCCCATTTTACAACCTGGCTTGCCACAGTTGTTAAGTGAATCAGCGCAGTTGTTAAGTTAGTCACACGGTTGTTAAGTGAATCTTCCCCATTGACTTTGCTTGTCAGAAAGTTGCAAAAGGTGATGACGTGACCCCAGGACACTGCAACCGTCATAAATACATGCCAGTTGCCAAGCGTCTGAATTTTGATCACATGACCATAGGAATGCTGCAATTGTCATAAGTATGAAAACCAGTCATATGTCAATTAAGCAGGGGATTGGACTAGAAGTCCTCCAAGGTCCCTTCCAACTCTGTTTATTCTATTCTATTCTATTATATTCTATTCTATTCTATTCTATTCTATTCTATTCTTTTTTTTTCTATTCTATCCTCTTCCATTCTCTTCTCTTCTCTTCTATTCTACTCTATTCCGTTCCATTCTCTTCCCTTCCATTCCATTGNTATTCTATTCTATTCTATTCTATTCCATTCCATTCCATTCCATTCCATTCCATTCCATTCCATTCTATTCTAATTTTTTCAGCGTTGTTGTAACTTCGAGCAGTCACTAAACAAAAGATTGTAAGGACTACCTCTATGTACAGCCCTTGAATCGCAATGCATACAAGCTTTCATAAGGTGGGATGCACACAAAAACCATCCCTGTGGTTTTATGTGTGTCTCAGTCACTTTCCTCCATCCCACTTTTCTTTCACTCTCATATACAAATGCCTTCATATCCACGTGAAAGAAAAATAACTGTTTGTTCCCTTTATAGTAAGGTTGCATGTGAAGAAGTGACACTTGGGCTGTGTTTTGTAGTGGGGATTTTTAAAAATAATAATAATATGGAGGTCTATGGGCCAAGTTTTCCTTCTTGAGTGAGATCCACATTGCTTGCGCTATTTCCAGGTCAGCTAACAGCCAGCAACACTCAGGGCACTTTTACCTCAGCTGATGTGGAAATAAAAGAGATCAGCCAGAATTCTTCAAGAAAACTGGTGTGTGATATGCTGCATTGCAGATTAGGCCACGTTGTGTAATGCAGGTCAGCTGGACCCAGGTCACACAATGAAAGCACCCTAAAGGCATATTCCGCAGTGAAATCACCACAGCCTATTAAGCAAATGTTACACAGAGAATGTGGGGGAAACAGCTCTATTCTTGCTCACCAATAGTCCTGATTGGGGTAATCCAAATGAGGTGAGAGGCTCAGCCAAGTGATCTATAGTAAATATATATATATTGGAAATGTGCCCTGGGACTGAGATACTGGCATTTCCAGGTAAGACTGGGAAAAGGGCTCTGGAGATCTGCTATTAGTCAGTACAGACAATGCTGAGCTCAATAGTCTGACTCAGTGGAAGTGAGCTTCTTGAAAATGTCTTAAAAACACTCCCATCCTACCTTTTAGTCTGAAACAAATTAGCTTTCTAACTTAAGGCAGCCCAACAAATGTTATCTTTCCCTCAGCGGCTTTACTTAGGGTTGACTGAGTACAAAGTGGGGAGCAAGGGAGGGCATAAATAGTCTCTTTTTTAAAAAAATAGAAATTATGTGGGAGAGGGACTTTGGATAGATGCAATATGTCGCTCAAAAGAAAGAGGTTTTTTTTTTTACACAACATCCAAAGACCCATAAGGCTACATTAATAGCATATGCTTAGTCTTCTCAGTGCTATTTCTCTGTTTGCTCAATTTCTCCTCTATCTGTACAGAAGCTGCAGAACCTCCTGAGAGGTTTTTAAGGGCTGGTTGGAGCAATAGGTGCTCCCTTCCGTGGTATCACGTTTGTTCCTTTCCTCTCGCCACCTGAAATGCAGGTCTGCAAGCTGGGAAATAACAAAAAAAACAGGAAGTTGTGATTGGCAACACCGGGCACCACAAAAAGTTCATTTGTCCTGGGAGTTGAGAGCCAGCAACGTGAGGTAGATCGTTCCTGAATTGTCCTGTGGTTAGCCAACAGACGTGGAGTAGGTAGAAGTGACACGTGCTACTCGATCAGTTGTGCTGCTGAAGAAAACCCCAAACCTACCTTGCTTCATGCTCCCCTTCTTTAGCCATCACAAGAAGCAGAAGTTTAAAAAAAAGTTATTTCTTATTTTCAGGTTTGCTAAATTAACACAGTGATTAACATCAGGAATGTATTTTTACAATGACTATGATAGTGACCTATCACTATTGTTGTATGTACACTAAGAGCTTATGCACCGGAGACAAATTCCTTGTGTAGTCTAATCATACTTGGCCAATAAAGAATTCTAGTGTAACTTCAGTAGGTCTAAAAAGCGGGTATGGACTGAAGTCATTGTAAGATTTGCTTAAACCAATTCAATTTGCCAATAGAAGAAAATATTTGTAGCTCACAGTTGAAGTGTGGGGTACTTACTGAGTTTAGTTGTTTTCTCACAGATATTTCATTAATTAACAGTGCTAGCCTACTCAGATATTGAAAGATCTGCAAGAAAATAACCAAGCTCAGAGAGCACCAAGGACCCACTAATTCAATTTACTTAAGGACAATTTGTAAAAGTAGCAGTTTTCAGCAGGCTGATGGGGAGAAAGAGCCTACTAGAGCAGGGGTCTCCAAACTTGGTAACTTTAAGACTTGTGGACTTCAACTCCAAGAATTTCTCAACCAGACATGCTGGCTGGGGAATTCTGGGAGTTGAAATCCACAAGCCTTAACGTTTGGGGACCCCTGTACTAGAGTAACCATTGTCTGCAGTGGACACTGTTGTTTCTCATCAACGGGTTTAGTGGGTTTTTGAAGTAGTACTATCGAAATTGAAAAATGGGTTTCAGAAAATACCATCAGACAAAAAGTATATTTTCCAGAAAACTACAATTCTAGTCGTATTGAGGTATATGGGAAAGATCTCTGTGTATAGGCATTCATTCACTTGCCACACAGCAGTTAACTAAATAGGCATATACAACTTACATATGATGCCATCATTCTCTTGTCAATCTCATTTTGGTTGGGAGATAGAGCTGTATTTTTTGGCTCCTTCCCAGGGAGGTCTCAGATGTACTCAACCTTCTTTGACAATTCTGTTCATCAAGTTTGTTCATTGTCCCTGGTGCCCTTTCAGCATTGGGATGCCAGGGGAATTAGTTGAGCATAGCACCATTTTCTGCCATAGACACCGCACAGGAACATTTCAATAGTGTTGGTTACAGGCTACTGCTGTTCCATAATCTAAACTAGACTAAGTGATAAAGAACAGAAGGAATTCTAGGTGCAAGACTCAGGAAAGACTGAAGTCTAGAGACTATAGAACCAGCTCAAATCAGTAAACAATTTGTGCATAAGCAGAGCTGGCCCTGCAATGAGTGACATGAGGCAAATACCTCAGGCCCTAAATGCTGAGGTGCAGCAACAGCAGAACAGAAGCATTCCCTGGACAGTTTTTCCTAAGCTTCTTCAGCTGAAATACAGAGCTGTTCATATTGTGTGGCTCATTTTGATCTACCTCATCTGCCCTCTTGTCCTTAAGGAGGATGTGATTCTGTCACAAGTGTAAAGATGTGGTTCAGATGCCAGTCAAAGACCTTTATGTGGCAAACAAGGAAGGCTTGTTCATAGGTTTTAGTTGCTAATTCAAGATCAACCTTAGATTTAACCTTCCTTCCTTTCCTTTCCTTCCTTCTTTCCTTCCTAGTTTCCTTCCTTCTTTCCTTTCTTATCATCATCTGACATCATGGCTTATTTTCCATCTCAGAATCCAAGAGGCAAAAGAACAATTAAAAATGGGGAGGGGGAGGGAAGCAGTATTTGCATAAGTAAATCAATAGGCTGAGATAAGGCCACACTTTACCAATTTCCCTTCTGATTCCTTCCCACCTTACAAGCATCACATACAGTTTGTAACAGGTAACATGCAGTTTGGTCATCCTAAGATGGAATGAGTGGAAAAAAACTATGTGATTATTGAATAAGATGACCAGCATGGCCATGAAAGATAAATGTCTATTTTAAAAAATGAAGGACAGAAGCATTAAAGGTAAATCAACTAAGCATATAGTACTCTAAATATTTCAAGGACTTAAGTAAATGTTAGTATAGTTGGGGAGGTTGCCAATGATTGATTCTATAAATATATCTTGTTATCTTATTACTGCAACTGATTCCTCTCACCACCGCTCCTAAGCAATTTGCCTTCTGAGTTGTTTCTTAGAATTCTTGCAACATTTCCTTCCATCGTGTTGAAACTACCTGTCCCATTCTTCTGAGCAGGTTTGTACCACATTTCCTATTTCAGCTTTGATCTAAACAACCTTCCTTAGTTAACCCTGAGCTGCCATCTGAAATGAAGTTGAGAAGTTGTGCAATAACACACACACACACACACACACACACACACACACTAGTTAGCTTAGGCTAAGAGGTCCCTTTCTCTTAACTTGATATCTTACTGTCATCCCATGTCATGCTGGCCTACTGATTGGGTTGTTGACAAGCTGGGAGAAGCTTGTGACATTTTTAAGCACTTAGAAATGTGTGTGTGTACATGTAGATAGATATATAGGCAAATTTATTAATCTTATGTGTTAATTGTCTGTAGTTTTCATAAGGTTCACTCTATAAAAGTCTTTAAGATCAGTATGTTCTATACAGGTAGTCCTTGACTTACAACAGTTCGTTTAGTGACTGTTCAAAGTTACAATGCACTAAAAAAATGACTATTTTTCACATTTGCAACTGTTACAGCATCCCCATGGTCACGTAATCAAAATTCAGATGCTTGGGAACTGACTTATATTTATGATGGTTGTAATGTTCCAGGGTCATGTGATCACTTTTTGCAACCTTCTGACAAGCAAAGTCATATTCACTTAACAACCGTGTTACTAACTTAACAACTGCAGTGATTCACTTAGCAACTGTGGCAAGTAAGGTCATAAAATGGGGCAATATTCATTTAACAAATGTCTCACTTAGCAACAGAAATGTTGGGCTCAATTGCGGTTGTAGGTCGAGAACTACCTGTAGTATATTTCATTCTTGATTTCTAGCAACTATGGCACTTCATCTGTCATGTCATGCTATGGTCTAGATAATGTGCTTTAATCTGCATGTAGCATCACTGGATCTGTTGTCTAAATATTCAAGAGTAACAGAATTGTCTGTGAAGAGGTCAGGCCAAAGACTCTTCCCATATTTGGACTCTGGATTCTAAATATGCCATCTGAATATCAACCATGGCTATGCATCATTTCTAATAGATAGAGAGATAGAAGAGAAATGGAGGGAGGGAGAGGGAGAGGGAGAGGGAGAGGGAGAGAGAGAGAGAGAGAGAGAGAGAGAGAGAGACTACCCTTGGCCTGGTCCATTAATGGCTTTAGAAAACACAGAGTATTTTAAAAAAAACAAATATGGGGAAATGGTATATTTCTTATATTTGGGGGCCATTGTGCTTCCCAAAATATAATTTTACATGCAAGATGCTGCAGATGTCTCCTGTTTTCCACTTCTGTTGTAACAAAGAGCCGAGGTGGCGCAGTGGTTAGAGTGCAGCACTGCAGGCTACTTCAGCTGACTGCTAGCTGCAGTTCAGCGGTTCAAATCTCACCAGGCTCAAGGTTGACTCAGCCTTCCATCCTTCTGAGGTGGGTAAAATGAGGACCCAGATTGTTGGGGGCAATATGCTGACTCTGTGAACCGCTTAGAGAGGGCTGTAAAGCACTGTAAAGCGGTATATAAGTCTAAGTGCTATTGCTATTACAAGCCAAAGGAGGGGCAAAAATCCACTAGAAAAGTTTATGATAGAATCTAAGAAATTTGTACAGGGAAATAGCTCTCAGTCTGAAATTACAAGCTAAGGCTGGTTCATATTTTAAAGCAAGCAACATTCGTACTAATAACATCTTCTAAAATTAGGCCCATTTAGAAAAAATTATGCAGGGAGCAGAAATTGGAGCTACCAAACTCTTTAACTTAAATGATTTCTCAGTGTGGATCATTTGCTCAAAAGTAGAGCCTTGGTGGCCAATTAAATGCACACTTATGTAGAATTAGTTCCCACAGCAATCAATTGTGCAAGTTTGCTCTGCTACAGCAGGCACAACCATGGAGGTTTTTTTTTTAAAAAAAAAATCTTGTTGACTTCAAGCTTGGGCTATCAAGCCAATCTCAGCTGATGCAAGTTAACAGTATTTATCCATCTGTTAGGAAAGCAAATACCTCAAAAGAAAAATATCTGGGGAGTATAAGTTTAGGTCACAAAACCTTTTACAACAGTTTTGTCCTAAAACTAACTTGTCACAGTCGTAGAGAACCATTAAGGACTTGATAGATTCACTTCTGCAACAGAAGCCCTGATATTAAAGTAGGTATATAGACAGCACAAATATATATGTGGGTATACAGTGCTGCTAAAAATGTATTTGAAACACATTCATCCCAAACATCTTCCAGTCTTTCAACTACTATTCCATCTTATTGTCCCAAAAGTCTGGATAAATATTTCTTTCTATCACCTCTCCCTAATATTTCTATTATTGTTGTTGTATATAAATCTTCCCCTGTTAACTGTGGATCGTTCTATGTCTTTGCATTATCTGTTGTCATCTCAATATTTATCCTGGCTGCTTCCTCCATGCTCATACAATATTGCCAGTTGCTTAATGCTCTTCCTACTGGAAGCAGCCAGTGGTTAAAGGGACACTACAGAGTTCCTTCCTTGCTCTCACCATTTATAAATTGTTCAGAATAACAGAGTTGGAAAGGACCTTGGAGGTCTTCTAGTCTAACTCCCTGCTCAAGCAACAGACTCTATACCATTTCAGATAAATGGCTGTCCAATCTCTTCTTAAAAACCTCCAGTGTTGGAAACCTACAACAGGGGTGTCAAACTCACGTCGTCACGGTGGTGTCACGTGATGTATCGGGACTTTTCCCCGCTTTGCTAAACCAGGCGTGGATGTGGCCAGCGCGTGACGCATCCAGGAGTTTGACAGCCCTGACCTACAATTTCTGGAGGCAAGTCATTGGAGGCAAGTCCATTGATAAATTGTTCTCACTGTCAAGAAATTTCTCCTTAGTTCTAGGTTGGTTCTGTCCTTGGTTAGTTTCTATCCATTGTTTCTTGTCTTGCCTTCTGGTGCTTTTCCTCAGAGTGAGGCTTTTGGGGTGTGGTGGTTTGTGTGTTTTGCATAATGGCAAAGGAAATCTCCATGGTCATTATACCCCAAATGCCTCATTCAGAGAAAGAATCATCAGGAACTAGATTCTGACACAAAACAGAAAATGCAGACAAAGGAAGCAAAGGTCAGCTGTGAAGCAACCGGACCATCTTGAGTGTGGAGCCTACAGTGTAGACCAAGAGTACAAAATGGGCAGTTCAGATGCCACATGTAGGTTTTCTTTGCAGCCCCAACAGCTCATAAATCAGTGGGCCTATTTTATTGGGGGTGGGATGATTTATGTGACAAAATAGATGTCCTAAACCCCACAGAGATTTAACTCCTAAAGAACTTCCCCAGCAGAGTTTTGAAGTGAGGGTTCCAGCAGGCCAAGTGTGGCCCATGCATTCATGGAGTGGCATAATCATCTGTAGACATACAGTACCAAACCATATGGTCCACTAGTCAAACTTTATGGAAGGAAGATTTCTATGGTCCACCTGGAAAAGGGGCTCTTGACATATTGCTGCTCCTGAAAGTTTTCATCCAAGGCCCTGTAGGATCAGGAATAAAGTAAAATTAGTCTAATGAAAAGAAGGACTTAATCTGATGAAAAGAAGGACGGGGGTGACATGATAGCAGTGTTCCAATATTTGGGGGCCACCATAAAGAAGAGGTGGTCAACTTATTTTCCAAAGCACAATAAGGCAAGATAAGAAACAAGATGCGAACTAATCAAGGAGAGAAGCAACTTAGAACCAAGGAGAAATTTCCTAACAGTTAGAACAATTAATCAGAGGAATGGTTTGCCTTCAGAAGTTGTGGGTGCTCCAAAGCTGAAGGTCTTAAGAAGAAATTGGACAGCCATTTGTCTGAATTGGTATAAGGTCTCCTGTTTGATCAGGGGGTTGGACTAGAAGATCTCCAAGGTTCCTTCCAATGCAAGGTCTTACTCACCATTCAGTATAGAAGAATACATTGTAATTATATCACCTTTCACAGCATGCAGATGTTCAAAATGGTAGCAGACAACTCCCAAAAATGTTGGAAAAAGAGGGAGGTGTTTGGATTAAGTAGAACTCAACATTGTTTTCAAAAGAAGTCTGCAAAAAAGTTTTGAGATACAAACCCATCTTAAAGAGAATACATAAGACCAGAAGTGGAAAAAAGGATCTGTCCAAGAGGTGGCTTCTGCCTCAAGACTCCTTCCAATGGGCCAAATTTTATCATTAGGGTGGAGACAAAGTCATCCACTTCTTGATCCCTGGACTATCATCTGGCTCCCACGAATACCCAAATCACTAAGTTTTAATTTTTTCTTAGAGCTAGGTATATTAGAACTCCCCGTACATAGGGGAAACTATGGGACAGCCAAGGTATATCTTCAGATCTTTCAGACAGAACACCAATAACTCCTCTGTTAGGATAGAAATGGAAAATGGGCCTCCTTCTGAGCTTAGATGCCAAATGAGTAAGATTCAGAAGATGTCTTAGATATTTCCTATCTCTCCACTACACTTTTTCTTCCCTGCACCCAAGAAAAATGTCCCCAATTTTCTTGGCTCCAAGGAAGCAGGTATCAGAACAGCTAAATTAAGCCTTCACCTAGGCTGCCTCTACTAAGAGTCTAGGGGGAAAAACCTTTCTAAGAGAAGAGTTATCCTTGCCATCAGTATTCCAGCAATGCTGCTTCTCTTGAATTGCCACTTAAGGATGTTCTAGGGAAGAGGCGGCCTCCCGATAGGGACTTCCAAGGTTGCTGTTTCCAGTTATGTCTGGAGTTGTATGGAATGGGGATCAACCTAATGTCTTTTGTGTTCACCACCTTTTTTCTGTCTTACAGCCCTTTATTGCAGAAAAACCAACTTGAAACATAAAGGAAAGAGAGAGAAGAATAGAGATAGAGAGAGGAAAAAACTTTCCTCTGCCACTAATTCCAAATGTCTTTAGACCTCTCTAGCCATTTAAATCCTCCTGTTCTTATGCGCTGAATATACCAGCCTCTAAATATAAGGTTGATTACAGCCCTACTGTGCTTTCTCTTCTCCCTATTCCTTCCTATGTTACCCAGTATTTCAACGAAAGGTCATTGATCTTCTACTTATCTTTATTTCCCAGGGTATGTTACACCAACCCCTATGTTAAATTAGATTGTCTCTTGGCGTTCTGAATTTAAAACAACAAGAACAACAACGTAATCACAAGCTCAGGACTAGATAGATGGGGATAATTTGAACAGTAAGTTGCCAAGCTGGGTTTCTGGCATCCGACAACAAAAAGGAACCTCAAATAAATGATGGGTGTTTGGAAAGATGGCAAATGCAACAGGGCTGGGAGCTCTCCAAATTATATTCCTGTAGCTTGGTTAATTTCTAAATTGCATTACACAGCATTGTGTATATATTGCATTCCTGAAGCAGACAACCCTGTTGTAGAAGATCAGGTATTCTGGAAGAATAAGTTTCCCCCTGGAGAACTACATCATTGTGGTTTTTCTTCCTCTTTACAGATTTCCCTAGAACAGAGCAACCATTAGCAAGGTGTATTTGCAGACATCTTTCCAGTAGAAAAGAGAGCGCTTCTCTGTCATTTGGCTACATCTGTAGCATATGTAAGTGTTTGTACTGCTGGTTAAATTCTTTGATTACTTCTCATTAGGGATCAGTGAGTAACGTTTTGGTATTTCAAACAAGTTCAGGCCAGAATCAGATTTATGTCAGGCTAATGTAAGCTTTGTGATTCAATTTAACGCCACGACTACATCTCACAAAACTCAAGGCGGGTGATCAGATTGCATATTGGACACCAATTGTGGAAATGGAGCTGGCAGAATAATATCTCTGTTGTGACATGGGAAAAGAGAGCAGAGGTACCTGCTCTGGCATTTGGCAGACAAATTATTAAAAAAAAAAAGAATATGCCAACTTCCCATGCTTAACAGGTTAGATGAAATTACTTTAAGCAAATCTGGTAATTGAGATGCAGATTTGGAGCACAATCCAAGCCAGGTTAAGTATGTTTATAGTTGCAATCCTGTGTATCTACAAACAGGCTAAGAATAGATTAATATAATGTGTGACGTTCTTGCTGTTCTCAATTGTTTGTTTCAAAGGACTAAATGGTGTGGATGGATCTGTATTAAGACCACGGATATGTTGTTCATTCATAAGTTATCTGGAGTCACACATGAGAGTGCAGCCATCATTTTATGCATGATACCAACTTTTTTGGAATGGTTAAAAAAAGCAAATAACCTGCAAAGGCTCTACATTGATCACTTTCCAAAACAGTTTAACAGATGAGAGTGCCCAACCCAGTGGCATCCAACTGATATCTCCCATTTTAGAAGCGGTTTTCGATGGTATAGATCCTGGAAACTATAATCAAAAAACAGATCTGCGAACAACTAGAAGCAAATATTCCTTCAAGGAGCCTTGTTAACATTTTAACAAGGTTTGGGCAATTGAGCAGCCCTGGGAGGCTTCCTCCTCTCTTCATTACAAACACTGCAAACATTCCTGGCAACTATCTGAAGGAAAGGGCAGGCAGAAAAACACCTCCTATTATCCTGAAGAGGCTTTGGCATAAAGAAAATCAAGCTGGGATGAGGACAGCATAAAAAAGACATCATATACAGATCTATGAAGATCTATGAAGAGACCAACTGTTGGACTGGCTAACTGACCTGTTTTGGTGCTCCAAACCTCAGATTGAATTTTGGCTTCTTTCTGGGGAACTAAGGCAAGCTTTTGTTCCAGAGACGGTTTTAATTCTGATGTGTGTTCCTTTCCTTGTTATCTATGTGGCCTTGGGTGAATTGCTGGTCTGATCTGACAGCTGTGTGTGTGTTGAAACCTGAAACGGGACTGTTTGTTCCAGGCACACACACTTTTCCTGCCTCTGAGAGAGTGAAAAACTTTTGAAACTGTAATCGAACAACTCACAGATGGCCTCTGTTTGTAATCATCCGGCTGTCTGGGAGGGAGACGGCCGAGGCCGTTTAGCAGTGGGCCTCCTGGGCGTGTTTCATCAGAGTCCATCCTGGGAGCACCTGGTCGGGGCCTGCTTCCACACCGGAGATCGTGGCCTGCTGTATTCCCCTGTCGGAGCCTTCCTGTTTCCCCTCATTGGAAAGGAACAAGGAACTCAGAAACACATTAACAAGGATCTTGGTGACTTTGTTTGTGTCCCGCCAGCTCAGTGTTCTGCAGGCCCTGCTGGATGTGAGATGCTTTATGGGCAAGTTACATTCATGGGTCTTAACGACAGCCCATATCAAAGCGGTGTTTTCTTTCTGACAATTTCCTTCTCTTTAG
>QLTV01002850.1:3037657-3060037 GCA_003457575.1 Thermophis baileyi | reverse complement strand
ACGAGTTTATCTGCGTGACCGCCTTATGCCACATTCCTCCCATCGACCAGTGAGGTCGCACCGGGTTGGCCTTCTTCAGGTCCCGTCGGCCAGACAGTGCCGGCGGGCGGGACCGCGGGGGAGGGCCTTCTCCGTAGCCGCTCCAACTCTGTGGAACCAACTTCCCCCGAGATCCGTACTACCCCCACCTTACTGGCCTTCCGTAAAGCCGTTAAGACCTGGCTTTTCCTGCAGGCCTGGGGCCAATAGTTGTTCTGATTGGCCCATGCATGGTTGTGTGAATGTTTTATTTTAAATAGAGTTGGGTTTTTTTTTTCCCTTTCTTTTTTAAATTGTTTTTATATGTTTTATTTTTTTATGATGTAAGCCGCCCAGAGTCCTTCGGGAGTTGGGCGGCATATAAATTTTACAAAATAAATAAAATAAATAAATAAGTATAAAGGTCTGTGGAAAAGGTGTGTTTTCTTTTTCTGAAAAATATGTTCAATTGAGAGCTGATAAGATCCAAACCAAAACACTTGAAAGCAATGGGTAGGAACTAGGTTAAGTTTGCTTACTGTAACTTTCAGTGAGTCATGACTAAATGTAAGTCCAATTTGTTTCAGTAGGAAAATGAATAACCTGTTTTATTTCTTTGTTTGTTAAATGAATATCCTACCTTCTATTCTGGAGCTCAAGGGAGTTTTGAAGTAATCTGCAGCATAGATTAATGCCTATCTTCTCAAAGGCAAGACTTACTATTAGATATGTAGATATGTACTATTAGATATGAACAGGATTGATTGCAGCCTTAGTCTGGATCAAAACCAACATGTGTGATACTTTTGTGTGTGTGTGTGTGTGTGTGTGTGTGTGTGTGTTTTATGTGTGTGTAGGATATAAATGAATATATGCAAATAATATTGAGCACTTATTGTTTATTTTAATCTATTTATCAAATTTATTTGCTGCTCATCTCATGGTTCAGGAGACTCTGAGTGACTTAGAGTTAAATGTGTGAATCTAGTTTGAAATTTCATCCTAGTAAAAAGTTTCAGAAAATAAAAAGTGGAACTGAAATGAAATAATGAAGACTTAAAGCACAATATTTACTATAAACACAATAATGTAATAGATGTCTAAACAAGTAGAGGGAATGAGAGCAAACTCAGCTAAAAAATAAAAACAGTAACACTCAAAAACCAATCAACAAATAAAGAAGAGGCAGAATTTGACTTTAGATAATAGACATTCACTGCTAAATCCTCAGTAGAAACAAGAAAAGATAGAAAGCAACAAAGCTGTCTCTCACCTGTTTGGTACATTAGAATGTTGCTATGTCCAAAAGATTACCTAAAATTTAGTATAGACCTAGCTGGTACATAATTACATACATAATACATAATTCACAACTCTCTATGACCAGATGTCTCTTGTAAAAAATATTGTATTCTCAGCCTCCATCAACCAAGACAAGCTCCCCAAATTTCATTCTCAATAAACCATGGAAAAGCATTATTTCTGATGTCTGATGTCAAGAACAAAAAAAGAATAATAGCAAGTTAAGAATAAGAGTAATGGAGTAATAGAATAACAGAAAACAGAGTTGGAAGGGATCTTGGAGGTCTTCTAGTCTAACCTCCTGCTCAAGCAGGAGACCCTATACCATTCCAGACAAATCATTATACAATCTCTTCTTAAAAACCTCCAGTGATAGAGTGCCCACAATTTCTGGAGGCAATTTTTTGTTCTAATTTTTCTGACTGACAGGAAATGTCTTCTTGGTTCTAGGTTGGATCTCTTCTTGATAAGTTTCCATCCACTCCTTCTTGTTCTGCCCTCTGCTTCTTTGTGGCAGCCCCTCAAATATTGGAAGACCCCTGACTCCGTTGGTTTCTAGCCCTTTCTTTCCTAACAGTGTGTGCATAAGGCTTGCTGAAAGTATAGAATAGCTGGATATTCGTTTCTAATGGAGGCAGAAACCTTCAGTGTTCTTGACCTCACCTCCCAAACAATATTGTAAAGTTACCAAAGAACATTGTATTATATTATATCAAGTACTGGGTGAAATCCAGGATCATCTTTCTTCTGGCTTTGCCAATAGAAAATCTCCATTTCTGAAATTTACTTCGATCACAGAATTCTTGGCAAAGAAACTGAATTTTCTGAATCAAGAACCTTAGTCAATCAAAATCAAAATGTTACTTTATTTTTTTAAAAAAAAAGAACATGAAGAGTTTATTCTATTTACTGATGTCTAAGGAATGTAATGGGATCTCCACAAGTTAACACAAGTGAAGATTAAATCACATTTCATGACTTTTAACAATGTAACAATTCTGCTGGATCAGCTAAAGGGTTGTTTGGTTTTCCGTTTGGGTTCATGACAGATGCCTATCTGGAATCCATAACCACAAGATCTGTACATTGGTATCAGAGGTGGGTTCCTCCTGGTTCGCACCGGTTCTATAGAACCGGTAGCAAACCGCTGGTGATGTCACGGAGGCGGTTCTGTCAGTGCCGGTCCGTGGACGCCGCCATATTTTTTTTTGAATTTTTTTTTATTTTTTTTTTGAATTTTTTTCCTTCTGCGCATGCGCAGAAGCAGAGTTCCCGGCACTGTGCATGCGCCACCATCTTGTTTTTGGCTTTTTTGGGGGGGGGATTTTTTGCAAATTTTCAGCACTGTGCATGTGCCCGCGCATCCGCGCAGCACATAATGCGCACACAGCCACGTGGCGCGGGAGGAAGCGAACCGGCGGCGAGGTAAATTAGAACCCACTCCTGATTGCTTTCATCCATTTACATTTTTCAGGCCCTAGTACTGAAAATTGTAGGTTCATAGATTCTTTAAAGAATATTAAGCATCATTCATAATAATTATTAAGTCTCATTAATCTGCATAATCTTTTAAAGCACAGGTGTCAAACTGGTGGCCCACAGGCCAGATGCATCACATGCAGGCCACGCCCACCCCAGCTCCTCGAATGGGAAAAACATCATGAAACATCACATGATGGCAACGTGATGCTGTGAGTTTGAGACCCGTGTTTTAAAGCCATGTAAATTGACAACCATCACAACCTCTCATGAAAAGAAATACCTCAATTTTGCCACTGAAGCAGCTTTCTAACCATCAGTTATCAGCCTGGTTCTCACTAAGATGATAGATCTGGGGTTGGATTGCATTAAATCAGCATTCGTGAGAGTTCATACTCTGAGATATGGCACCTTCCCCAGAAAATCCATGCAGGAGTATCCCAGAGTTATTAGATTAGACCACGGGTGTCAAACTTGCGGCGTCACATTGCTGTCACGGGATGTTTTGTGACGCTTTTCCCATTCGCTGAGCTGGGGTGGGCGTGGCCTGTGCGTGACACATCTGGCCTGCAGGCTGCCAGTTTGACACCCCTGGATTAGGCACTCTGTGTGTGTTGTTTTGTTTCTTGGATAGTCACCATTTACAAAATGGTGTAGCACAAAATCAAGTTTATCATCCTACTGGAAACTAAGCTTGTATTATAACATCCAGTTTGGTGTGTGACCTGAAAGTAACAAAAATATAACAAAAATGATTAGAGAAACAGAACCTCAATTCCCTATCTAGTTAACTGTAAAATATTTACAAATTATAGTCATCCCCCTACCCCAAGCTCAACCGTAATGAGTTTATTTACAAAAAAAAAAAAAGTTATCAGAATCAATACAATAGACAGCTTCTAAAAGAAGAGAAAAGAAACAAATGTGGCTGATAAATTGAAGAAGAGTTTTTATTGTTCACTCAGAACTATTTTTGTTTTCTGGAATTTTCTTGCTTTATTGGTTACACCACCTTTCCATTTCAATGAAGGAGTAGAAAGAAGATTATTTTAAAAGTGCTGTATATAAGCCCAAATAAACAAAACATTTGAATTTCTACCTCAGAGATATGCCGATCTTTTTGATAAATGCCCAGGTTAATGGGCAAAGAGGAGGATCTGTATTCTGGGTAGCTGATCTCCTTGCCCGTGTCACGACTGCCTTGCATTTCAGTCTTCGCCTAAGCAGGCACTGACAATGTGTCTCCTTACATTAGGTCAGCTTTTGCAAACAACGGGACAACGTTCGGCGGGATATGAGGCACAGGGCGGTCAGGTGCCCACCCAAAGCACAGACTCACTCTGACAAGAGCCAAAGACTTCACCTCAGCAGGTCAAATGTCCCCATCCCATCCTATCCATCCACAGAGGTAGCTAATTAGTATACAAAGCAGCACTTGAGCAGTGGGCTCATTTCACCTCAGCTGCTTTACCCAGAAAATCTACTCTTAAAAAAATATTTTACAATGGCTGTTCATTTAAATTATTTCACAATTGGGTATTACAAAACCATTAAGAGGCGTGAAATTGCTTGAATCAGTATACTGTACTGCACCTCGGTCCTTTTCTACATGCCTGTAGAACAAGAAGGGGACACTCCAGAAGGTTGGGGGCAGATCTAGCCTGCTTTGGAAAATCTGTTAACTCCATAAGAATTGGAAATTCCCTTTTATAAAGACCATTTTATTAAGCTTACAGAAGGAGAACCAATAGCCTGAGTGCTTACATCTTTAAAACACATATACGATCATAATAACGTCAGTGAGTTGTCATAGGATGTGGTAATGAAGCCCAAGATGGTTGGGAAAAGGTGGAAATATAAATCCATATTTATATGTCCTTGTTTTTCTTGCTATAAAGCTGGTGCGATATTGTTTTGGTTTGTTGTTCCTCCTGAATTGCTAGCAAAACAGTTCAGACTCTCTTAATTTTTACAAGTAGAGTTATTTTGCAAACTTCATTTGAGGAGCCACGTATAATGCCAACCTAAGTTTCTGAAATAAAATCTAAATAAAGTAAAAAGTAAGCAAAAGGTAAAGGATCATATGGATGGAAGGGCCACAGATGTGTTTAGTGATGCAAGTAACTTTTCCTGACTTAGATGAGATAGGACTATGTACTTTCCAGATTTCCAGACTATGTGGACTTTGGAATTTGGGAATTATAAGTAGTCCTCAATTTATGAACACAATTGGGACCAGAATTTCCATTGTAAAGAAAAGCAGTTGTTAAGTCAGCCATGCCCTATTTTATGACCTTCTTGCCAGGCTTATTAAGTGAATCACTGCAGTTGTTAAGTGAATCAGACAGTCATTGAGTGAATTCAGCTTCCCCCATTGACTTTGCTTGCCAGAAGACAGCTGGGAAGGTTGCAAATGGTGATCATGTGACCCCAGAACCCTGTCACTAAAAAAATAGTTGTAAGTTGAGGACTTATCTGTATAGCCCCAATGCATTTGGAGGGCAACTGGTTAGAAAAGACAACTGTTAGTTTCAGAATTACCTCAATCTGATTTATTTATTTTTTACATTTAAAATGTCTTCCGAAATGGAGACATAAACTGATTTTGTGGCTTTTTAACAAGGTTTTGAAACTCCTTTCTGTCCTTAGCTCCCTTCCACTGAAATCAGTAAGGTGCAAAAGCTGAACCTGGACTGAATTATAACCTTTACCAACATTTCCAAAAGCAAATCTGAAAACACTTGGATGTTTATTCTGTCCACTTAGTCATGCTGATATTTAAAGCACATAAATTATGTTGAATCTCTACATGTTCACGTTAAATGGTGCTCCTCCCATATTCCCTTGAGAAGAAGATACTACAGAAGTCATACTGTTTTTAATCCGCTTTGAAAACCTTGGCTTCTTTTTAGAGAGAAACAAAATGTCGAGAAGGGAAAACTCCAGAGATATTAGCAAATGTTCTTTCTCCTGCCTTCGTCATGTTAAAACTTTACCAAGGTATTTAAAACATGTGTTCCAGAAAATGTGATTAACAGACAAATTGAACAGTGTTCAGTGACCCTCAAACTCACACAGCCACCTGTGTGTAATGGACTAAGGTCAAAGCATCCTCACTTTTTAAAAAACATATGGCAGAGACCTGTTTCAAGTGGGTTATTTTTTCCTTGCTGTTTGTATTCCTTAGGCTCTTTGGGGTGCTTCATGGCTTGTGAGTTTTAAGGGACAAGGGAATAACTCCAAACACCTTGATATAATTTTGGTTATCTATGTATGTGGCTTAAATGGGCCCAAATGGGGCCTGCAACAAAATGAGACATCTGGAAGGCTCCTTTTTTTAGGAATCTAGGCACCCTATCATGGTGAATAGCCTAGGACTGGAGAGGACCAGTGTGGTGTAGTGGTTAAGATTAGGAACGGGAAGAGCCAGGTTTTAGCCCATCTTAATGGAAGCCACTAGATAACTTAGGATCTTTCAACCCAGCATATAGTGACTAGTTGCCATTTGAAAGTTTATATAGGAGAAAAAGCAGATTTCCTCCAATTAAAAAACACTGTGCTTAATTGGATGAATGGGCTAGATATTGATATATAGACCACTTATCCTATTCTTACGAACCAACTTATTTCAAAATCTAACCTATAACTTCTTGATATGGCTATATATAAAACTTCTTGAAATCCTCATATCTTACAGAATTGACTACATATTTCCCTCATTCATGTACTACAGTATTAGGTACTCTTTTTATATCAGTGGTGGGTTGCTGCCGGTTCGGACCGGTTCTTTAGAACCGGTAGCTCTGACTCCAAGCCAAGAGAGAACCGGTTCTCTGTACCCGTGAAAGTGGAGCCGCTTGCCCACCCCTGGGTTATACTGACCTTTATCTCTGCTTCCGAAGCCCAGCTGATCAGGGGCGGCAGATTGAATTGCCGCTCCACAGCTGTTTTCCGTGCTCCTTGCCTAGTTTGCAACGCGGAAGTTCTATTATCTCTGAACTGCGCATGCACGCGCAGCGAAGCGCACACTCAGCAAACCAGCAGCGACGAAAACTGGAACCCACCCCTGTTTTATATATATATTTACTGCTGTTATCCATGTACTTATGCCATATGCCAGCGGTTCTCAACCTGTGGGTCGCTACCCCTTTGGGGGTCGAACGACCATTTCACAGGGGTCGCCGCGCGCGTTAGCCCGCCATTTTGGTGCCACCGTCACTACAGAGTGAAAAGGTCCCGGTTCGGCCGTGATTGCGGGTCGCCGGACAGCTGGTAGCCTGGACGCCGCCATTTGGGTTCTTCTACCCTCTGCGCATGCGCAGAATGCTTTGCGCATGCGCAGAGGGTAAAAGAACCCAAATGGCGGTGTCCGGGCGAAGTCTCCTGCTTCCGATGCTATCAGCTGTCCGGCGACTGGCAGGCAAGCCCGAACCCGGAGCATTTCGCCCCTGGTGCCACGCCCCCTTTGTCAACTCATCCCGCGTGGGGAGGGGCGGGGAGGGGGTTGCGGCGGCAGCGAGGGGGTCGCGGGGGGGTCGCGGCATTAGAAAGGTTGAGAACCACTGCCATATGCTAAATAAATAAATAAATAACCCAACTTCAAGTTCAGGAAAAAAAATGGAAGACAGAACATTATGCATACTCCTTTGAACTTCTTGAAACAAAGATGTGGTATAAACAAGCACACCTGTTTCCATTCCATCTTCCTCCCAACTCTTTCAATTTTCTCTTTTTTTTATCTCTGTCAGCATTCTTGGGGCCCTTGAGCTTATTCACCATTCATAGAGCTGTTGGTCCCCACAACTCCCTATAGGCAGCACTACTATAGGTACCGGTCAGGGGTGGGTTCCGAAAATTTCCACTACCACTCTGTGGGCGTGGCTTAGGGTTATGCGCACATGCGCTCCCCCGGTGCAATTCTGTGTCCACGCATGCTCAGTCACTATAATCTGCCCGAAACACAGCTGAGGAGCTGATCAGCTGTGCTTCAGGTGAAGAATAAAGGACAGCATTAACCCGGGGGCGGGTGGGAGGGCCCTTCCAAAGCAGCAGCAGAGCACAAACAGCCCAAAACGTAAAAAAGCCGCCAAAAATTCATGGAAAAAAATGGTGGCACCCACGGACCGGCACCGACCAAGGCGGGTCCACGACACCATCATGACATCACCAGCACCTTGCTACCGGTTCGGGCGACCCAGTACGAACCGGGAGGAACCCACCCCTGGTACCGGTGTTGATTCTTCTACAAATGTTGGGGGAGAGAGATGTCTCCCAAATCATGCCAATCCCTCTCCTTCTAGGACAGCTGACACTGTCTTGTCAAAATGCAGTGACTGTTACCACTCTGAATTGGAACAAGAGAGGACTCCTCGGATGCTACTAATATGTTTCAAAAATAATTGTGGTTGCAGACAGCACTAGTAAGAAATGGGCAAGGGAAAAGTGACTAGAAAGTCAAGATCAAGCAGCCATCATTCTAAGTTTGCTCAGTTCAAATGGCTTGCCTACAGAGTTGCATGATTTCTGCTTAAATATTCCTTGCCTATGGATTTACAAAATATTTGTGCTAAGTGGAAGACTTATGCATCTTATTTTTTCCTTCAATGCTCTTTGCTACTGGTGAAAGAGGGATTGAACTGGTAACCTATTCTGACAATACTGGTTAGATTTTCCCAAAGGTGCTTTTTCTTCTCAGGAGGCAACTGGACTTCTCTTGTTTTTTTCTTTGAAGACGTTTTGCTTCTCATCCAAGAAGCTTCTTCAACTCTGACTGGATGGTGGGGAAAGAAATCCAGAAATCCAGTCAGAGCTGAAGAAGCTTTTTGGATGAGAAGTGAAACGTCTTCAAAGAAAAAACAAGAAAAGTCCAGTTGCCTCCTGAGGGGGGGGGGAAGCATCTTTGGGATAATCATGACCTGGATGACTGAGAATCTCCTTACTGGATAGGTTTATTTCCCCACAAATATTGGGTGGAAAACTGAAATGTAAGTAAAGGCTGTAAGACTTGGCAAGCTAAGAACGAAGAGAAGTTTAGAGCAATCAGAACAATTTGTCACAAAAAGCAAGGATTAAATTTCTGCACACATAGCAGTTATATTTTTGACTATATTTCATCACATCTTCTGGTTGTTACATTTCACCAATATTTTTTTTTAAATGTGCAGGATTTGTCTCAATTATTACCCATCCTACCCGGCTTGTAGAGAAAACATCATGTTGCCCCTGTGGCTAAGTGGAATATTGTCATGCAGATTTGACTAAGAAGCCCCCATTAATGGTATTTCAGTGTCACAACCAGGGGTGGGTTCTGACTTACCTTGCTGCCGGTTCGCTTCCTCCCGCACCGCGTGGGCGCGTGGGCGCATGCGCAGTGCTGAAAATCCAGCTTCTGCACATGTACAGAAGCAAAAAACAGCTTCTGCGCGTGCGCAGAAGCGAAAAACAAGATGGCAGCACTATAGGCGCCACTGAGAGAGCCGGTTCGGGGGGGTGTCCAGCCGGCCATCGCTGCCGGTTCGGCAAGCGGGGGGAAATTCCTGCTACCGGTTCTAAAGAACCGGTCCGAACCGGCAGGAACCCACTTCTGGTCACAACCCTTAACCTTAAAATCCAGAATGCTTCCCAAAGGTAATATTTTCATCCTTAGAATGAATATTTATCATCAAGTTTGTCTCGGCAATTCCATGAAGTAAGAACCACCATTTCTGGGGGATGTTTGGGACAGCAGGAGAGGTAATCTTCATGAATTTTCTAGCTATTCCCCTCCGTCCAAAGGCAGAAATGAGAATAATCCCCCCCTCCCAATTTCTTAGGAGGCCTTAAACTAGCTTGCAGCCTCAGCTCTGGTGGGAGACACTGTCTCATCACCAGGACCAAAGTCAGATCCAACTGCCAGCCTAGCAAAAGAGATGCCATCCCTGCCTCCAGCAGCAGTATGTCACGGGCTGGCCCTGCTTGTCATCTTTAAGCCACAGATGGCGAACTAAAGAATGGCTGCCCAAGTTTGATTCTCTAATGACAGATCTAAGGGGTTTATTTGTGCAGATTGCTGAACACCCACGAGGAAGAAATTTGTTTTCTTGCAACACATCAGGCCTTGATAAATTTAGCCACTTCTGAGAACAGTTTCTCCCCTGGTGATTTCCTGCCTTCAATGCCTTTCCTTGATGTTTTCTGTTGACCTGCTTTTGAAATCCTTAGCTGATATGCCCACTTGAACATTTGAATTTTTAAATGAATATATTAATTGATTGCAATATACTCCATCCTTCCACTTGGAATCCTATGATTGAGACAGGGAATTCATATCCAAATTCAAATAGCTTTCTTTAAAAAAAAAACAGAGCTGAGGGTATCTCTTAAAAAAAAAAAACAACTAATGAGAATTCTTAAATTTCCACTCGTAACTTTTGAATTCACAAAATCAAACTTTAATGAACTTTAAGGCAGTGTAATGTTCACTCCTCACAATAATAAAAAAGGGTAGATTAAAAACATTTCTGCCTGTAATTTTGATAATGATAATTCTGCCAAACATTTTAGACACATTTTGGTATTTGATGGTATGAAATAGCACAGGAAAGTATCTTCCATTTACAGAAGCCACCTGCTCCCAACAGCTTTTCAGAGATTCTTTTTAAAAAATGTGTAATACAATACAAACATGTGTGTTGCATTAAGTCAGGTTATCCCAGGTCATCCCATATGACACAATATATCCCAGTATAATCTGATGCAATGCAAATCACTCACTACAGCATAAATTTGAAGAAAAGCCCTTTTCCCCCCTCCCCAACTGAACAGACAACAGCTGTTGTAGATAAAATGTCCATGCTATCCCACATGGGCAGGTATTCTTGACTTGATATTATCTGTATTAAGCATAGAAGATTGTGCTCGAATGCATTAACTCCCCACTGCAAATTCAGCCAAAGCATTCCAGTTGCTGTTTTAAAAAACTGTTGAATTTATTTAAAGAGACATTTCCTATCATGTCTGTGCAATCACCACTTTACTGGAAGCAAAGTTCAGCAGCATACACAGTGTAGCGTATTGACTGAATCCCAATCCAGATTGCAGAAATATGGGTTCAAACCTTCATTCAGCCCTGAGGTTCATTAGGTGACTGTGACCCATTTATTGTCTCTTAGTCTAATGTATTTAAAATGATAGTATTTCAGTATTTGAGGGGCTACCACGAAGAAGAAGAGAGGGGGTCAACTTATTTTCCAAAGCACCAGAGGGCAGGACAAGAAACAATGGATGGAAACTAATCAAGGAGAGAAGCAACCTGGAATTAAGGAGAAACTTCCTAACAGTGAGGATAATTAACTAGTGGAACAGCTTGCCTTCAGAAGTTGTGGGTGCTTCATTACTGGAGATTTTCAAGACGAGACTGGACAGCCACTTGTCTGAAATGGTATAGGGTCTCCTGCTTGAGCAGGAGGTTAGACTAGAAGACCTCCAAGGTCTCTTCCAGCTCTATTCTGATTGATTGATGGATTGATGGATTGATGGATTGATGGATTGATGGATTGATGGATTGAATTAAATGGGAGGAAAATCCTGTACTCTTATTTTGACCTTTGTTTTATTGGGGCAGACAGAAGGAGTAGGGTATAAATTAATGACATTTATCAACCACAGTGTATCATTTGTAGTCTGACCCAGAAATCTGGAAACTAGGTGGATTTGTTTTAGACCACAGATATCAAACTTGATCACATCACATGACATATTGTGACGTGTCGTGACGTCTTTTGCCTTTGTGGAGCCGGGGTGGGCGTGGCCTGTGCATGACGCATCCGGCCTGTGGGCTGCCAGTTTGACAGGCCTCTTTTAGACGGAGGCAGAGCTACTTAATACTGCTGAGAGCTGAAATTCAAACTGTGTTAGAGAAATCTGTGTCTTGCACTTTGTCTTGCACTATCATTTTAAAAACAATATTGTCTTGACAGAATTGGATGAAATTAAGACATGGTAATCTGTTGAAAAATTTCAAGTAAACACGTAAAAAGAGAATTGGCTTTTAAGAGTTTGTTAATGAATGTAAAATAAGGGTTTTGTTCATTGGCATAACAAGACAAACTTTATAGGCATATGAAGTCTTTAATGAAGGCAAATCTACCAAATATTAATAAACAGATACAAGGTAATTTTGTGGAAAAAAATCCAACAGAAAAGACTTTCTGGTTCTGTTGTGTATTTTTGTGGACAACTGCTGGATATTATCAATGTACAAACATAAAAAAGCTGAAATTATTTTTTTAAAAAAGATGAAGCAATGTTTAAATTTTGAGGAAGGAAAAGATTTGCTTTACCACCAGGAGAGTCACAAAATTTCTCTCAACTGTCATTGCCTTTCGCAGGAAACTATTTTGTTACTTTTTTTGTTTTAATCAATGGACAATCTTACTTCTTCTTTATTTCTTACCCCTCATCTAAGTTTTTTCTCTTGTCGTATCTTATTTGTTACTGACCACTATACAATTTTATTCATACACAGAAAACTCATGCCCATATGTATTCACTACTCACTGAGTAGAAGATTATTTTATTTTATTATTTTATTTTTAAAGTATTATTAACTAATTTAGTCACTTTGTTTCTAGTGCTTAGGTTCGACATTTAATGTCCTACTATCCATATTTACATTTACTACATTAAATGTCATGCATTCCTGTTGATCCCTTTAAAATATTTCAGACTTTGAGGTATCTTTACTGTTCTTTTTAGCTCATGTATTGTCTGTGCTTGCTTTCCTGTGTGATAGCTCCTCGTTTATTGTTCTCTTATTCTTTTTTTCTAATGTCACCTGTTCCATTCATTGATCAGTAACCATAATAAATATTATCTATGTATCTAATTCACCCTTATCTTACAGAATCCAAACAGCATTCTTTGTCTCAGCCCAGATCATGATTTAGCACAATGCCCAAGAAGGGCAATATGGTTTACTTGTGGTTTCCTGGCTTCTTTTTGTGTGTTGCCAAGTCTCTCACAAGCTTATCACCTTGTGCCCTATGTTAGGGCGTCAGTTCTTATCAATGGAAATGAGTTATGAGAGTTATAGTCTAAAGCACTTGGAATATAAGAAAATGATCACCAGAATTTTTTTTTTTTTTAAAGGTTCAGGCTCCTTGAGAAATTAGCCAAACAAAGCATTGTACTCATCAGCAAGGCTGATTTTTAACTTCTTTTAAAATTAAAACAAACTAGCTTAGCAAAATGTAGAAATCCAGTCACTATATGGGTCTTGCTTCTGTTCTTAATTGCTAACACAGCTTTAGGATTATTCCGATTTGGATTTGGCCTTGTTAAGGGGAGTTCAGCTTCTGTTCAGATATCTCAGAAAGCTTTAAATTAATTCCAACACAATACTGGATACAGGAACCAGATATAGAATGCCAGAACGTCTCCCAAGATTTGTTTTTAAAGCTAGAACTCAGTGGTAGTACAAAGAAAAGGATGCGACGGTACTGAGAAAAGGCAGAGTGCCTTTCTTAGTGATGTTCATTATTTAAAATTGCAAAATCAAATCAGGATTTGCATTTATGTGAATGGGTAGAACTTTCAGGCTGCATAATACAAATTATTCAAGGAATTTTGGTTCATAATTCCAGTACCTAATTAGGGCAGGGAGTCCCAATTTTGGGGCCTGTTGTAGACATGGAAGCCAACCAAATGACTTAGGATAATCACTCTAGCTCGGCCTTAGGCAGACTATTTTTAAAGACATTGTCTAGAAAACCACATGGATTTTCTTTAGGTAGTCACCAGGAGTCAAGACTGGCTTGAAGGTGTGTGAACACAAACATATGCACCCACAAATATGAACCAGATCTAAGTCAAAATAAATGCCGCTGTCATAATTCGGATGAAACCCATCAGTTTCGTTGAACATCGGGACTAGTTTGAAAATACGTCAGATTGATTATACAGAGTTTGGAAATCCTGCTGATGTTGATAAGTAGTGAGTAAGAAAGTAACCTATGGTCTTTCAGATACTGTTGGACTCCAGTTCCCATTATCCCTCAGATTGGGCATGCTGGCTGAGGCAGAAAAGAGTTTAGTTCAGCAGCATTCAGAGGGCTGCAGATTCCACACTTCTATGGAAATTGAGTACCTCTAACAGATCACTTAAAAGCAAGTAAATATATATACTGTAAAGAATATCATGCATAATTTTAATGGCATATGGAATGCTTTTTCTGGAGAGCTTTGTCTGCAACAATATTGCCTTGACAACAGTTGCTGTGAACTCTGATCTAGTAATCTGCTTCCTTGGCCAGTCGATACACATACAGACACATGCACCTACACACACACACACACACACACACACACACACACACACACACTTACCATCCATCCCCTTTCTTGCATTATCTTCCCTCTTTCCCTTTATCTTCCTGTTCTCTGACTACAAACCCAAGACCAGATTTCCAATAATCCCACAGAGGCCCAAGACTGCAGCAACAGGGACATAAGTTAATTAATAGAAAAATCTTTTCTTCCTGTACCACCCAAATGAATGATATTTTTATTTTTCACAACTTTTCAGATTCTGTTCTAATTTTAGTTGCACGTCTTCAGAGAATAATAAATTACTGACTGGCAAACAGTGTTGGAATCGTGGTATCTGGAGACTGCCTTTCTTCCTGTAGAGATTGACCATTTTCTTTTAGATCATTTATCTGATATCCTCTAAAGCTAAGTACCCTTGGCTTCAGAGGCACAGCCTGGGATTCAATTGGTGATCCCATCTGGCTGAATAATTCTCAATAATATCATCTTAAGAGTTACAAGTCAGGCTACAGAAAAGTGCCAAGGGAAGATATGAAACAAGGTCCTTCTCGGTGGTAGCTGTGAACAGATAACTCCTCATCTTAAGGCAGCAGCTCTCCAAACAGGACTTTTGAGTGGACTTTACCAAGCCCAGTCTTCCTTCCCTGAGGCTCTGTTTCAAGGGTTCTCAGACCTCAGTTTACTTGTTTAGGGGTTTAGATCACTATATGGATAATGGGGTGGGGTAGGGTTGCAGAATGAAGTTGTTTTGCTTTTATACTTTCCTAGGTTAATCAAAGTGGGAGCATTAGTACAAACTCCCAGGTCTATTCAACCCTTTTGCTTTCAAATAGCCCTTTACAGTTATCCTTAAGCCTTAATGATTTCTCTTCATGACTTTATTTGGCTGTAAATACATCTCTTTCTCATAGACCAGCCTTGTACGGTATCTGAAGAGAGTGCAGAAAACACCTAACTGAAGGGACTTTCCTAGTTGCATGAAAATAAATACCTCTTCAACAGTCTTGAGAAATTACTCGTCAGGAAGGAATTCCCCACTCAACTCACCCACCCTGTAAAGTCATGCTTACTTAGAAGAGCAACAATTGAAAAGCATGTGGAGTTTTCCTTCCACTGTTTCTAAAACGTTAAAAACAGGCACTGTCAAAGAGCATTTGCATTTTAATGATTCTCTGTAAAACTTGCCAGTAATGGTAAAACAGGAGAAGGAAGAAAAAGGGGAACCTTCATTTGTTTGTAAGATTGGTCTTCTCTTCTCTTCTCTTCTCTTCTCTTCTCTCCTCTCCTCTCCTCTCCTCTCCTCTCCTCTCCTCTCCTCTCCTCTCCTCTCTCCCTCTCTTCTTTATTCTTCTTCTTCCTATTATCACTCTAGTACCCCATTTCAAAGATACTGTTTTCCTCATAATAATACTCAAATATTTAGGTCAAAAGGTAATATCTGAAAAACTTGAATTCCATCATTAAATGGTGATTGAACGAAAGTCTACCTCTTCCCACCTTCTATTGACCAGTTTGTCTATGTTTGCTTGACATCTTTTTCTATAATTTTTTACATTAACCCAGTTACTTGGGATTGTAAAACATGCTGCACCATCAACTAACTACATGGAATATGACAGTCCAACATATTATACTAAACCATGGCTAACAAGTTGGAAGTCCAGTGCAGCACCCCAAATGAATTATTCCCATGAATTATTGCTCCAATTTGCAATAGGATTTTCTGCATTTGATCCTAACTATTCTATCAGCACCTATAAATAGATATGGAGGCGTTACCGCTATTTTTCCTCTGAAATGAACCTGATTTCCTTCAACACTAAATTAATTAATGATATATGTTTTTACTAGCTATTTCAACATTCTTCACTCCATCTGGGCCCCTATCTGCCACTACAGATCCAGTTGGATTGTTCAGTAGGTTAAGGAACCTACTGAACAATCCAACTGGATTTTGCACAGGAACCCAAAGAAACCATCTCTCTTTGAAATATTGAAACAGCCACATCTTTTGCATAGCTAACATGGCTGCTTTAAAGACTGTTCCCCATTCTCTCATTTTATCTAAATCACCAAGAACACTTCCACCAACACTGACAGGGTAAGCCACTTGTATATAAACAGAGAGCAAACTACACTCCCTTCTAGCACTGAAGATGTTACCTACTTGAGTAATGAAATGTCAGCAAGAAAACAGCCAATCTCAGAGACCACGAAAGATTCTACTGAAAAAGTCTGTTGGTCAAAATTCACAGACAGAGTTACAAAGTAGTCACCCACATTTTAATCTAATGGGTTGTGCAAACACAACCTAAGTGGTGAATTTGCGATTTAACATATGTCATTGGGGAGGGGGGCAGTTTCTGAAGCAGTCTTGGAGACCTTGCAAATCCATGAATGTTTTAAGGATTTTAAAAGAGGTGCTTTGTTTGCACTCCCATTCATTATGAAGCACATCTCTGAAATGCGTTGCACAATCCTATTGGCCACTGTTTATTTATCTTAACTATTACTAAATTTAATGCTTGTGCAATTTTTGTGACAAGTCAAAGAAAAAAAACCACTTAATTTTGAAAATTGTATAATAGCTCCCATTATTAGAAGGGCAGAGAGTATTGTAAAGCCATAGCTACTAACTAATCACTACTGGTTTTACTCGACTGCTTTGGCAAACCCACAAAGGTACTTCAGCACTGAAATAAACTAATACAGCTCATCAGAATGGATTAGGTATTTTAAATGTAAAACAATTATAGGTTTTTGATAGAATCAAGATCACATGAACCATTAGTGCCACATTTAGAATACTGCATCCAGTTTTAGCCACCACAATATAAAAAAGATGTTGGAAAGAGTGCAGAGAAGAGCAACAAAGATGATTAGAGGATCTGGAGGCTAAAACACATGAAGAACGGTTACAGGAATTGGGTATGTCTAGTTTAGTGAAAAGAAGGACTAGGGTGACATGATAGCAGTCTTCTAATATTTGAGGAGCTGCCACAAAGAAGAGGGGGTCAACCTATTTTCCAATGCACCAGAAAGCAAGACAAGAAACAATGGATGGAAACTAAACAAAGAGAGAAGCAACCTAGAATTAAGGAGAATTTTCCTAACAGTGAGAACAATTAATCACTGGAACAGCTTGCCTTCAGAAGTTGTGGGTGCCCCATCACTGGAGGTTTTTAAGAAAAGACCACCTGTCTGAAATGGTATAGGGTCTCCTGCATGGGCAGTGGGTTGGACTAGAAGACCTCCAAGATCCCTTTCAACTATGTTTTTATGTTCTGTTCTGTTTTAATGTTCAGTCTTTTACATGTTGTAAAAGTTCAAGAGACTGCTCTATTCTATTATTTCTATTTTGTGGATTTTATCAAGAATAGCAATAGCACTTAGACTTATATACCGCTTCATAGTGCTTTACAGTCCTCTCTAAGTGGTTTATAGAGTCAGCATATTTCCCCCAACAATCTGGGTCCTCATTTTACCGACCTCAGAAGGATGGAAAGCTGATATATTGTTTTTATTCTCAGACTAATACTCCCCCCCATGCACTTTTGTGTCAAAATGCATAAATGAAGCAACATATTTTGAAATGTAAACTCTGGGGAAAAACACATATTTGCATGATAGAGTTATACCATATAGAACTTCAAAATCTGATCGTTGAGAAACAGTACAACTGAAATACAACTCCACCTTCTGTAAAATTATTCATTAATAGATGGTGCTGCACTGAATTTAATTGGCTGCAGCTCTCTGGATTATTAAAAGAGATGTGGGGTGTGAGTTTGTGTACTGTGATGAGAATTGGCTTCTGACATGGATTAAGATTTGCAGAGGTGAAATGGAAAATGTGGGTAGTTATTTTATACATATTCCCAACAAGCAGGAATTGGTCCTTGGTGGCAAGGATTTGCACTGCTTACTTTTCAATGGAGAATCACACTAATGACAGCTCTCACTACTGTTTTAATTTTTAATTCAGTAATCAGTTCAATAATTGTACTTAAAGTTATGTATTTTTAGCAGTATAAACATAATCCTTGTGTGCCACCACTGAAATACATTTGTTAAATAACAATAAAATCAGATGTCATGCTTAGTGTTTTCTAAAAAAAACTCTTTAAACAAATTAGCGTGACCCAAGGTAAAATGGAAAATGGCACAAATCTTTGACAGTTTTTCTTTCATGTAAACACTGAACTGCTTTTACATCAACAGCATTCCTGACCCTGATTAAGCATTGTCTAGCAAGTGAAATCTGGCCTCTAAATATTATTATTTTTGAGCCTGCTAATTTGACTTCATTGCCTGCAATCGACTTTCTGCAATAGGAATCAGCTATTTGCAAGTTGGAGGGTGGTTGGTTATTCCAAAGAGGGATGAGAAATGCAACCATAAGAGAGTGCAATCATTTGATGCAAGAACTTGAGAATATATTAAGTTGGAAATGTGTCATAAAGACATTGTACTTGGCAACTGATCATGTAAACATTTCCAGAGACAGTCTTTCATCATATGCACGAGATGTTTCCTCTGACCGACATTGTCTTGTTCTAAAATGTCAACCCTGTAACTTTGATGCTTGCCTGCTCCTTCTGTAAGTGTCTTCTCAGGCAGACAGTTTACTAATTTGAGGCTCAGCAAACCTTTCACTGCACAGAACACCTTGAGGTTAGCACATTTCTAATCATTATTTGATAATAGAAATTTGTAAGCATCACATCCCTGTAACGAGAACATTGTATCTTAGCAACCGGCCTTGATAGTCAAACAATTTCATTAAAGCGTAGCACCTCTTAGCAGGTGGGTGAGTGCGGGTGTTGATAAACATTTATAACATGATCAGCCATTGTGTTTGCCAACACTATAATCAGCATGACAAATATATGAATTTGTTTACAAGCTCGTCAATAGCCAACTGAAGTTGGTAAACTACTTTTCAAGCTGCTGTTGCAAAGGGATTCACAGACAGATTTCTTTCTTTTACGTGGAAAGATCGAAGGTTGGCAGGGAAGCAGGGGGGCACTGAATGTATTGTACCATTAAAAAAAAATCCCATTTATTGTAAATTGTCACACAAGCAATGTCTACAAGTAAGGGCAAGGATTAAATTTATAACTCTGCAAAACAAAACAAAAATGAAGGAATTTTAAATGGAAGGCTTATCCATTGATTACTGTTTTTTTCTAGTGCTAGAAAATAGCAGATTGATAGGGAGAAAAATTATACACATCGAGACTCAAGCTGGTTCACAAATAAGCTATATTTTTTATGAATCCAGAATTTGCAGAGAACTAAAAGGCATGAAGTGCCCAAACATTACTGAGTGAAGTTAAGTATGGATGAATAGATTTAGTTGTTATTTTCTTCCGTTTCTTTCTCAAGGTGCAACATATATGTGTGTGTATGGGGGGGGGTTAAGGAGTATCCAGTAAATTTCTTTAAAAAAAGGATGAAATATAGGAAATCTCCTCAACCTATAATTTAACCTGGAATTATGATCATCTTAATGTCTTTTTTTACCCCAGGTAAGGAAGTTTATCTAGTTCTTCTTTCATCCTTATCAAAATAAGGGATAAGCTGAAATGTACCCATTGAAAAGAGCTCCTGAAAATTCTTATGGCAAGATTAAAAAAAAACAAGTACTCAAGAGCATAAATTTCCAATCCTTATAATTTTATATTACTGTTGCTCTGATCCAATTTCTTCAAGTCTGATTTTCTCCAGTTTATAGAAGTAGGCAACAATTAAATTCCTTGTATTAATAAAATTAGAAGGAACATGTTTTAATGTACCCAAAACAAGTAAAATATACTCTGCACATAATAAAATCTGAATTTCACCTTCCCTATTGTCCTTCCACTGATATTTTCTAGGTTTCTAATTAGGCAGACAAGAGGTTTTAAAGGGAAATTCAAAAGAAAAGGAGAAAGAGGGCCTCCTTGGCACTTACCAACATAACATGAGCCAAAGAGAATCACACCATAAATAATCATCTATGATTTAGGATTGGAGTAAATCAATCCAAAATATAAAACTATGAGGAAACCCAAAATGGATGGTTTTGAGTTTCCTCTGGGCTAGCATGAGAATTATGCAGTTAATTGGAAGAGAAGAGGACAATTACTTCCCTTTTTGGCAGCCTTTGCTGAGTCTTGTGTTAACAGAAGGATTCCTTCCATGAACTGATGGAGCTGTTTGAGTCCAACCGCACCCAGAATGGCTAGCAAAACTTCCTCGAATTTGCCTGCACAAGCTCTTTCCCCACTGGGTGCCTTCCAAATGTACAGTATTAGGACTACAATTCCCAGAATTCCTTGGATGTCCTCAGAAGTCGTTCCATGTATATTCAGTGGAGTTTACCACCATGAAAATGTGCAGCAGATTTCCTTCTCGACTATGTGGGCTTGCCAAGGCTTCTCAAAATTTACAACAGCTGCTTCCGAGCTACTAAAACTACTCGTGTGTCAACTGAACTTGCTAGAGTTTGCAAAAGAACCGATGGCAGATTTTCTTCGAGCTTGCTCATGGTCTGTCTTGCTTTTACAAAGAGAACTTAATTGCTTTAATCTGATCCAAAGTTGCCACCAGGTAACATCAGATGTGAACTCTGCAGTTGTGCAAGTTAAGTGATTCTCCAAAGGCACACAGATAAAAGGCTGGTGCTTCACACTCATCAGATTCATAGCACTTATACAAATACTTGCCTTAAACACTTGCAGGAAAAAAAAGAATAAATCTTTCATGTTTCATGAATATCTGGATTACCTTTGCCTGCTCCTTTCAACGTGGAGTGAGAAACAAAGGTTTCTTTCTCTTTTTAATCACCTATTTTACCGCATTTATCAGGTTGAAATGGAAAAATATATAGGAGTAATGCAGGGCTAATTAATTCATAGCTTCAGGGTATGTGGGTTCTCTGCAGATGACCAAGACCGCCCATATCCCTCCTGAACTTACCAGCAGTGACACCACTATGAATTTCCCCCAAGGCTTGTTTTTGCAAGGTCCAATGAGCACAGAGCCCGCTTGGTGCGAAAGCCAGAGTATCTGACATGTTGAGTTTGCATGAGAGGTCTGGATGGTCAATGGGCCTCTTAGGAAGAGGGCCTTCCAGTTAATTGACAGCAATGGCAATATAGGAGAGACAAGGCAAGGAAGAATATACTGTTGTTTCTCTAGCAAATTCAGCAGTGTCGAGATTTCTGGAGGTTTCTTGTTTAGCCAGTGGTATGCGCATACTGCGAAGGGTCTACCTTCCCCAGCATTGCAAGCCACCTTTACAGCCAAAAGAAATCATTTCCTATTCCTAGGCTAGAAGAAAAAACTGTTTAAACTAGAACCACCACCACCATGCAAATAAAAGCCAGGAATTTAAAAAGGATAGGCAAAAACAGAAGAGGAAGGGCAAAGTGGAGTGAAATTCATGGTGGCCTGCTACATCATGTTTCCAATATATTCCATTTCACGAACAGAGCTTAAAATTTTATTTGGTTGAGGACTGATTGATTAAGTGCATATACTAAAATCTTACCCTTTTCAGTCTAGTCGGTAAATTTGTTAATCATTGAGATTCTGAGAGCCAAGCAACGGACAAAGTCATCTTCTGGATAACTGCAATGTGATAGTTTCCTTTCCTGAAACCAGACTTCATCTGTGGCCATTTCTGATGCAAAAAGGTACAAACACTCGACAACTGGGAAAAGTCAATTTGTCGTTTTCCAAGTCAGTTTCAGTTCTCATTTTGGTTTTATTCTAGAGGATCTGCAACTTGCTGGTTCAGCATGTCTGCCATATAGTCCTCTTTCTGTGGTTGGTGGCTTGATGCGAGCCCATTCTGTTGGTAGGCATTGATAAAGTTGAGCGAGAGTGATCTAACCCAGCCTACACATTCAGGCACATTTGGAAGTTGTCTCTGTTAAAATAAGAGTGAATTAACTGTGCATAAAGTGCAAAGTAGCTGTGTGAGTAAAGCCCTTTTACTTATTTTTTGTTTACCTTTCTGAATGTTCACAGGTTAATTTCATAGAGCTAATCAAACCTCCCTGCCACTCTGAGTGTGTCTAAGATGTGAAAAGATGAAGGGCAAAATGCAACAGGAATGGCACTGTTCGAATTATGGGATTTTTAATTTCAAGATTTAAAGGTGATAGAGATACACATCATGTTGATAGATGGATGAATGGATGGATGGATGGATGGATGGATGGATGGATGGATGGATGGATGGATGGATGGATGGATGGATGGATAGATAGATAGATAGATAGA
>QLTV01002850.1:3017234-3037613 GCA_003457575.1 Thermophis baileyi | reverse complement strand
AGTAGGTAGGTAGGTAGGTAGGTAGGTAGATAGATAGATAGATAGATAGATAGATAGATAGATAGATAGATAGATAGATAGATAGACAGACAAATAGATAGATAGATGTGTGTGTGTGTGTGTGTGTGTGTGTGTGTGTGAAAGAGAGAGAGAGAGAGAGAGAGAGGATAAATAATAACTTCAAGATAACTATTTTTATAGGTTTGTTATGCTTTTAGCTATAAACCATCCAGAGTTACTCTGAAAGTGAGATGGGGACTACCTAAATTTGATAAATAAACTTCACCCAGCATAAATAATCACTCCTATTACTTGTGCTTGTAATGCAAACACCACATTGAACTCCTTAAACCAAGAACAGTGGTAAACCATACTTGGCACATGGTGGTAGTTTGAAATCCTTGAATCCTAATCAAGACCATTGTGGTCTAGTAACTCTTAATCCCAAATCACAGTGAATCCCCTACAATGCATGTCTATCGCCAATGCATCTGGTGAGTCCAGGATGAGGATTCCAACTCATTTGCACGTTAAGGACGTCTAGAGGCTGCATCCAATCAGCTGCAGGGTCCACATCTCTGATCAGAAAACTTTCAAGCAGGAGGAACAGCTACAGAGTAGTATGGCCACCATGTGTGATTAGCATGGAGGGTGCAAACACAGTGCATCCCCCAGTGCTAGAGAAAGGATGACTCAACCTTTTCACATCATATAGCTGCTGTTTTATCTCTGAAAAGGTGGCCAATTTCCTTCAAGGGCTGTGTTATTATTATTTTTTTAAAATGTCTTTATCCATTTTGGAGTAGCATTTTTTTCATTCTCTTTCTCCACTGTTGAGTTGAACAGCAAGCTGACCATCCTCAAGTCCCCAAAAAGCTATGTCAGTACAGGGAATCCTCAGCTTACAATCATGACTGGGAACCAGAATTTCCTTTGCTAAGCAAGGCGGTTGTTCAGGGAGCCACACTAGATTTCATAACCTTTTTTTGCAACGGTTGTTAAGCAAATTGTTGCAGTTAAGTGAATGAAAGGGTCATTAAGTGAAATCTAGCTTCCAAAAGCTGGCTTGTCGAAAGCCAGCTGGGGAAGGACACAAATAGCAATCAGATGACCATCATGAATACATGCTGGTTTCCAAGTGCCTGAATTTTGATCATGTGACTAGGGGGGTTGCTGCTGCAATGGTGCTAAATATGAGGCTTGGTCTTATGACATTTTTTCCCCAGTGCCATTGTAACTTCGAACAGTTGCTAAATGAATGGTTGTAAGCCGAGGACTACATGTATGAAATGTACCATTCCTCTTGCAAACCTCTACTTTTCATAGTTTAAGCCACTGCATTCACATGACTTCCCTCCAAGGCTTTTGTGCACCCTGAGATGGAAGGCTAATAGATGGAAGGTGGAAGGCTAGTAAACCTGATATGCAAAAATCCAACCAACCATGAGGGGACTGCAAAGAGTTGCCTATTCATTGCTGTCATCCAATGAACTTCTGGACTTTCCACACTGGATCTGGTAGCCTTACTGAAGGCTGCATTTGGATGGTGCTGGAATATATTAGAAAACACTGTTTTTAGTAGCCACACAAGTAGGAATGATTTACATGTCATGGACAAGATGAAGACAGTGGGGAAAAAATATATATCTTTCCAGGGTATGTTTATGCTGAAAAAAGCTCTTTGTGGTTGTTGGATGCATTACAGATAGTTGTCAACGTATGACTGGTCATCAGGGACCATTTGAAGTCATAATGACCTCCCCAGGGGTACTTATCACCTGGTTCTAAAGTTATGATGGCCACCACACCTGCCAAGGTCATGTGACTGCATGCTGAGTGCTCAGCAACCACCCTACATTTATGGCCACATGACCACGTTTTGCAATGTTTTTGCTAAAAACTGGTAATCTACCTGAAATACCTATGGTGAAGCCATAATCAGGTCACACATCTGCGGTCCATATTTATTTATTTGGCAAAGAGGTAGCCAGTTTCCAAACTTGAATGTAATAAATAAATAAAAAAGCATCACAGACAAGATAGTAATCAATGGACTGAACATTCTCAGAAGCAGTATTTTTTAGCAGAAGGTAGATTTGGACAAGACCTACTGGAGATTTACAACAGATTAGCCAGCATTTCTGATTCACAATTACTTAACCTTAGCAGCAGCAAACTGGTTTTCTCTTCCCATCCACAATTATATTTAAGCTTAAGATAATCAAGTGAAGGCTTTTGTGTGTGGAAAAAGTTTTAACTCCTTTCCAATATTCCAAAATTATTATTATTATTAGTAGTAGTAGTAGTGTTTACCAAGGCAGATTACAGGTAGTCCTTGACTTACATCCACAACTGAGCCCAAAATTTCTGTCGCTAAGCAAGACAGTTTTTAAGTGAGTTTTGTCCCATTTTATGACCTTTCTTGCCACAGTTGTTGAGGCACTACCTGTATTTGCATCTGGCTCTCCTTGGTGGATTTCAAGATTCAAGTAAAAAGCAAATAAGCTTGAAATCTAGTAGCAACCATGGGGCTTCATGGCACCAGCAACATTGTTAGATTTGCTCGGCTAGTTTAAATTTTACCAATGTCCTCAGCTATTATGTAAAGACAAAGGGGGGGGGGGAAGAAGCTTGAAGATTTAATGTTTGTACCTTGTACCTATGGCACCCAAGGTAACATCCCTGCATCAGTAACTTTGTACTATATAGTGAGCCATTAATCTACCTGAAATACCTATGGTGAAGCGAGGCATTTTAGAATAGGTAACAGAGACTCCCACCTTTGAAACTTAAACCAACTACTATGAAGAGCACATTTCTTGCTGAGGCATATTTCCTTCAGTGCCTGTTTAGTTTGCTTCTCGTCACAAAGGACTTGACAGGTAATAAAGTCAGCAATGTGCAGTGAAGCTGGAAAAGATAACTCACCTGACAATTAAATACAGTGTTTTTACATTGACTCTCAGGGCTTGTGAAACCAGTGGGAGCTCAGGGAATGTCACAGAAGATATTAATAGAACACTAAACTAGTGGCCCAGGAATGAGACCGGAGGAATGCTTCTACTGTTTCTCAAGGCACTCCCTCCACATCCAGATATATGCATATCAGCATAAGAGAAAGAAAACTAGTACCTCTCCTCTCTATGAGGAGCCCATAGCTATTGTGTGTGTGTGCTGCTGGATTTGGTCTGGGACTTCACTGTTGTCCTTGCCATGATGTATGAAAGTCTGTAGCGATTCTCAGTCATCCAGGTCATGGTTGTCCCAAAGGTGCTTTTTCAGGAGGCAACTGGAAAAAACAAGAAAGTCCAGTTGTCTCCTGAAAAAGCACCTTTGGGACATGATGTATGAACTCAACTAAGGGTCTAGCAAACCATGGCTCAAGAAATTATGAGTTACAAAAAATGTATCACCAAAGCCAGGTCATTTTGAGTGGCTATAAATTTCCTGCAGCATTCAAAGATCCCTTGCAGGTCTTAAGTAGCATACACAAACGACATTGTCATTTTCCACATCACAACTTAACACTTTTGTTAGATTTGCGTGGGAAAGAAGAGGCGAGATGTAGGAACTGTTCAGCACTTTTATTGGTTAGCTGGATGCAATGCGAACTGGCAGCAGGCTGCAGGGAAGCCGCTTTTAAGGGCTTCCCTGTAGCTTAGCCGACCACTGACAGCAATTTAATTTTCCTGCCGCTATTTTAGCCAATCAGCAGCGGCTATGCAAATTTACTACGTACGGCCGTACGTAACACCCCTCCCCTCTTAGTTCTTGGAACGTCCAAACCGGAATTGACGTAAGTCACGTAATCCCGTAAGTACGCAGGATGCCTTACAGTTCTACTGGGCCTGCGCGGTTCAGTTCTTCTGTGATCTTCGACTGGTGCGGACATGTCTGTTGCTGCTCTGGTACTCGCTTGTGGAATAATCTGGAACTGGCCTCCAGGCGTGGCGGCTGAAGTCTCCGTGTCTCCGTCTTCTGGTCCCGGCTGACTTCGCTGGACTCCGTCGTCCCCAGGTAGGTGTCTGCGTTTGTCCTCCGGGTTTGAGTACAGCTCTTCCTGATTTCTTGTAGCTAGGACCTGGTTCTTGGTATGGTCGTCCCGGTCGTCTGTTCTGTATTGTCCTCAGGGCAGAGACTCGCGCTGTGTTGGTTTGTCTTGTTGGTTGTCGGTCTCCGGTTGTCGAAGCCAGGAGTCTCCCAGCCTACTCCTGAGCTGGTCAATGTGTCTTCGCCACACTCGGCCATCGTCCAGCTTAACTTGGTAGGACTTTGGCCCGGTGACAGCTATGACCGTGGCTTTCATCCACTTGGGCTCTCCGGCATAGTTTTGGGCAAAAACTAGTTCGTCTATTGCTAGTGTTCAGGTGAGCTTGCTTGAATCCAGGGGTGTCTCTGGATGATAATTGGGGTTCAGTCTGTCCAGTTGGGACCTCAACTTCCGTCCCATCAACATTTCGCCTGGGCTCCGGTTAGTGGCGGCGCATGGTGTAATGTGTTGGGCCAGCAGGAATTGGTCGATCTGTTCCTGCCAATTCCCCGGGCCCATTCTGGTCAGAGTTTCTTTTGTCATACTCACCATTCTCTCCACCCGGCCGTTGCTAGCCAGACTGAATGGTGAAACTAGCACATGCCTTATTCCCAGGTCGGCCAGGAATGACTCCATGTGCTTGGCTGTCAGTTGGGGACCGTTGTCTGACACTAGGACATCTGGCAGACCGTGGGTTGCAAAAATCCTCCTTAGGGCTCGTAGAGTGGCTTCTGTGGTTGAGGTGTGCATGGTCACCACCTCCAGCCACTTAGAATAGGCATCGACCACAATCAAAAATGTTTGCCCCACCATTGGTCCCGCAAAGTCAATGTGGATTCTTGACCATGGTGCCTTGGGTATTTCCCATTCTAGTGGGTTGGACCGTGGTGGAGCCGGCCGGGTTTCTTGGCACGGCAGGCATGTCGCCACCCACTCGGTAATGTCCTGATCCAATTTTCGCCACCACAGGTAACTCCTTGCTAGTGCTTTCATGCGCACTATCCCTGGGTGTCCTATGTGCAGGGTCCCCATCACCCTCTTTTGTAGGCTCTTAGGTACAACCACTCTCTCTCCCCATAGTAAACACCCCTTCAGAACAGACAGTTCAATTTGTTTATTTTTAAAAGTTTTAACTTCTTCCCCTTCTTCTTCCTGTGGCCACCCCCTTAACACCCAGTTCATGACTTTGGCTAAAACCTTGTCTTTCACCATGTGTTCCGCGATGTCTCGAGATGTGATGGGACTGGTCCATTCAATGTCGACCAGAAGTATCTTGGCCACAGGTGCGGGGTCCTCTATGAGGTCTGGTGTTCGGCATCGGCTGAAGGCGTCTGCATGTCCGATGCTCTTCCCTGGTTGATGGGTCAGCGTGTAGCTGTAGCCGGACAGAAAAATGGACCAACGGGTCAGTCTGGGCGACATGTACTGTGGCGTTTGTTGATTGCCTGCCAGTAGTCCCAGTAGAGGCTTATGGTCCATCGCCAGTTCAAATTTGCGGTGGTATAGGTATTCATGGAAGTTAGCTGGAGCATTGCAGCCGTATAGGTATTCATGGAAGCTAGCTGGAGCATTGTCCAAGAAATGGATTCAATGTCTGTGGGAAGCGTTTGATGCAGGCCACTCTCCGGGGCTTTAGCCTAATGGGGGTGACACTGGGGTCTAGATTAAACGATATGGGCTTGCCCTTATATTTGCCCAGACCTCCATCGAACATACCTTGGAAATCCGCTAGCAGTTTGTCCAGTCTGTCCCCTTCGATTCGGTGCAGCCCGGTGATGCCGATGCTGAGAGGCTTTAGCCATTCCACTCCCAGTAGGGTCGGTCTTTGTCCTTCGACGACTGTTACGGGTAGCTTCCCTCTGAAGTCTTTGAAAGAGATTGGTATCTGTGCTTGACCCATCACTCAAATAGGATTTCCTTGGAAATCGTTGAGTTTAATGTGCTGTTGCTTGAGCTGGTTCTTTGTTATTGCTGGTAAGATTTGTTCGAGAGTTCCCCAGGACATAATAGTGAAAATAGAGCCGGTGTCTAATTCCATGTCACAGGGGATCTCTTCAATGTCCACGGTGATGTGGAATTTTTCTCCTTGCCCCGCGTCAGAGTGTCCTACAGTATTGTGATAGAGATCCCTGGTGTCCTGGTATTGGTAGTCTTCTCTGCGCCTACCCCTTTGTCCCCCAGGACAGTTCTTCCCTTGTCTTCCTGGACCCATGGGTTGTCTCGGCTGGTACTGGGCTGGCTGGTATGGGGTAGGTTGGGAGGCTCGGCATGCTTCATCAATGTGCCCTCTCTTCTGGCAGTGGCGGCAGATGGCGTCTTTGAACTTGCACACTGCCCTGGCATGGCCCCCTAGGCAACCCAAGCACCGGATTTGCCTGTTTTCGCAGTCCCTGGGGCTTACCCTTCTCTCATTTTGTAAACGGTGTACCGCTTCGTCCTCCTCTGATTCTCCTTCAAATTCGGGGACTTCGGTCATCCAGTCAGGCTCCCTGTGGTTGTGGTGGACTGTGCCGGTCTTTCAGATGTCTGCAGCTGAGTTGTCCAAGGACTCGGCAGCTCGGGCTTCCTCTACAACATCCTTGAATGTTGCCCCCCCGTCTGATCAGCAATTTTTTCTGTAAAGTCAGGTCTCTCATGCCTAGGATGATGTGATCCTTCATCATCTCTTCCGGGTTTATAAATTCGCATTTGGTTGCGATTTCCCGGAGTTTGGCAACAAAGTCATTTATTGATTCTCCATCGCGTTGGCAGCGATGATAAAATTCGTTCCTGCTGACCATCGGGGTTGCTTCTGGTGCATAGTGCTCCTTCAGGGTCGTCTGGAGCATTGTCCAAGAAATGGATTCAATGTCCATGGGAGCCACAAGAGTTTGAGCCATTTTGTATATTTTTGGCCCACAGTAAGTGAGGAAGAGAGCCCTCTTCCTATTATCCAGCAGATCCTGGAAATTGTTAGCTTCCAGGAACATGCGGAAACGGCTCATGTAGGTTGTCCATTCTTCGGTCTTCGGATCGAAGATCGCTGGAGCGGGAGAAGTTTGAGTAGCCATCCTGTAGTTTGGCCGGAGCAGGTCGGTGCTTGCTTCTAAGATGGCCGAGGATGCCACGAGGTGCCTTTGTCCTGTTGTCTTCTTCCACTACCTTTATCGCCAGTGTTAGATTTGCGCGGGAAAGAAGAGGCGAGATGTAGGAACTGTTCAGCACCTTTATTACTGGTTAGCTGGATGCAATGCGAACTGGCAGCAGGCTGCAGGGAAGCCGCTTTTAAGGGCTTCCCTGTAGCTTAGCCGACCACTGACAGCGATTTAATTTTCCCGCCGCTATTTTAGCCAATCAGCGGCGGCTATGCAAATTTACTACGTACGGCCGTATGTAACAACTTTTAGTTCATATGTTTTCATTTTGTTTCTGAGTAATTCTTTGTCTGTGGTCTTCAACACTTGCTGGACCTTCTTGTAATCAAAATCACTAATCTCTGAACAAATAAGTCCTCCGTTCACATTCCTTCATTCCACCAAAATCACCTACAAGGCATCATCACATTTCTTTACTTACTTACTTACTTACTTACTTACTTACTTACTTACTTACTTACTTACCCTATATGGCAGTCCAATCATTACATACATGTATCTACAAGTAAAAATAAGATTAAGCCAATGTGCAATTATTTTATTTCATTTTGTGTACCTTTAAGCCAATCTTCACTCTTGGTAACTGCCTGGCCAAATCCTGCAGAGTTTGTTTTGTTTTGTTTTGTTTTGTTTTTTGGAAGAAGTGGCTTGCCCTTGCCTCCTTTCTAGGGCTGGGAGGGAGTGACTGGCCCAAGGTCACCCAGCTGACTTTGTGCCTAACACAGAACTGGAACTCACCGTCTTCCAGTTTCTAGTCTGTTGTTTTAGCAATTGGTTCTCAATAAACAACAAATTTACATAAATTTCCCAATATTGAGAAATAACCTACGCATACAAGACATTACTTTCAGTTGTTCCTCACCTAAGACAAATTACACATTTCCTTATTGATTTTTGTAGCATAATTGGAAAACAATAAGCAATTCACAGAGCATAATGAGAAGGAAAACCCTCAAGGAACAGAAGTTAGAGTCACAACCAAGGCAATGGTCAGATAAACAAAATTTGAGTCCAGGGCAGAAATGTAATTTGAGAAAACATCTCAGACAGGACCCTCCCTAGTTCTTTTAAACATAAAAACAGGGGACAGGAACATTCATATTTGCAAGATTCTGTTACTGGAACTTTGTAATAAAAGTAGCATTAGCATTCAGAATCTGGTTTAAAATACAGAATAACAGAGTTGGGAAGGACTATGGAGGACTTTTAATCCAACTCACTGGTCAAGCAGGAGACCCTATACCATTGCAGACAAATGGCTGCCCAATCTCTTCTTCAAAACCTCCAGTGATGGAGCATCCATAACTTCTGAAGGCAAGCTGTTCCACTGATTAATTGTTCTCACTATCAGGACATTTCTCCTTAATTCTAGGTCGGGTCTCCCTTCGATAATCATCTATTTTTTTTTATTTCTTGTACTCCCTCAGCTGCTTTGGAGAATTAGGTTGAACCCCTCTTATCTGTGACAGCCCCTCAAATATTGGAAGACTGCTATCATTCATCCCTAGTCCTCCTCTTCGTTAGACTAGACATTCCCAGTTCTCACAACTGTTCATCATACAGTTTAGCCTCCAGTCCCCTAATCATCTTTGTTGTTCTTCTGACTTTTCAGATTTTCTTCAGACTTTTCCTAGTCTGCTCTACTGTGAAGGGCTGATCCAGAGCTTTCAATTTGCCAGCAATAAAATACATTAAGCATCACGCTAGACTCTCCCCTCCCTCCAGTTATTATTCAGCTCTTAGCAAATGTATATCATGTAAGATGTGGGCCACTTCCAGGGGCTTAAAAGGGTACATTCTATCTTTCCTTTACTGTAGAGCAGTGTTTCTCAACCTTGGCAAGTTTAAGAGGGGTAGACTTCAACTCCCAGAATTCCCTAGCTAGCTATGCTGGCTGGGGAATTCTGGGAATTGAAGTCCACCCCTTTTAAACTTGCAAAGGTTGAGTAACACTGCTACAGAGAATAGAATGCTGAGTCCCTTCTACTAAAGGAGGCTGCATAAGATGACAATTGCAAAGTGGGTTTTGCAAGAGCCAGAAAAGGGAGAAGCCTCATCAGCAAGGCAAATCTAGATTTCCCTCCCGTTTTCAGACCAGCATTTCTACACTGCCACCCTTAGCTCACTCCTCCTATGTTAGGCAATCATAGATTTCCCAGATGTGGCCAAGAGGAAAGCAAAGCCACCATCAAATTATTACCTTGAGGCCCACTCCTCTTGCATCTTCCTGGGTTACAAAGTGACCCAGAAGTCTGTGAGAACATTCACTATACAAATCTCTCCAGTGTTCTGCAGCCTCCTTGATTTCCTGGGTTTGATTCAGGAAGACACTTTATTCCACTGGATAATTGTTAGGAAGCATAAATATCTAGAACCACTGCAGACTGATGAAACCACCTGCTGGAATTTCTCCTTAATAAAGGTAACCCAACAAGATGCTGCAACGGTGTGAATTAGAGATCTAAAATGACAATGAATGACATAGCAAAATAAAAGCCATTCTTGTAGAGGAAGAAAACTTTCAGGAAACTGAAAAACAGATTTCAGCACAAAATTAAGTAGAAGTGAAACCTGTCTCTGATCTGTTTCTCTACCTTCCTGAATTGCAGTTTGGAAAGACTGGGTTTGCATTGCTTTTTCACCTCATTAAACTTTAAAAAAAAAAAACCACACCTCACCATACTTCAATGTTCTACTTCATCTTCTACGGTTAAATATTTGTTCTCCCTACTTTTCATAGTTTGCCGTACAGATTCTGTTTTCAATAAAGGGGTGACAGTTTTACATGGAAAGGTTGATTAGATATGAACGGAGCTGCACAAATACACTCACAGCACGACGCGTGCTGAGAGGACAATCTTCTCAGTTATATTTTACTAACTTCTGAAGGATGCAAATGTTGCAGAGGCTGGCATTTCTCATGGAACCTTTTCTTCAGTCTGTCTGTTTAAATCTGTTAAGAATCCTCAGATAGGCAGGGCCCTAAGAGACACTTCAACAAATAGCTTCGATGGCTGTATCAGAATCTGGGTTTGCTTAGAACTCTGAAATGGCGACAAATAGGAGACGCTGCCCTTTTCACGTTCATTACGGGAAAAGTTTCTGACAGTTTGAATGATCCCTGTAACTCAGAAAAAGGGGAGAAAACCTTGACTGAAAGCAATTTCCTATTGTCTTCATCTATCTGTATTCACTTTGATTATGTTTATGATTATACCTATACCTGCTATCTTGTACATGTTTGACAAATAAATAAAATAAATAAATAAATTTGGGGAAACGAAACCTTTGCAGCATTGCTCTTCACATCCCAGTTGTCCTTGAACACCTCAGTTATCATCACCCATTATATTTTAAATGTGAAGCGCCATTTTAATGAGATTTGGTTAAAAAAGATACTTGAAAACATGGAAACATTTGAAATGGCACTGTTCATTCTTCCCTTGCCCACCTTTTATGCTAAAACTACCTGGAATGCATATATAATAAGGTTTAAAAATGAATTATGAAATATTCATCCAGCTATGGCAATGAGAGAAGATATTAACAGAATGACAGAATTGGAAGGGACCTTGGAGGCCTTCTAGTCCAACCCCCTGCTCAGGCAGGAAACCTTATACCATTTCAGACAAGTGGCTGTCCGATCTCTTCTTAAAAACTTGCTGCGTTGCAGCATTCACAATTTGGATTTTTCAATTAACTTTATCTTCCTTCACTAGTGCTATCTTATTGCCCCAAGGGGCATTAGCATTAAAAACATAAATGCTACGCAAATTTGTAGGTACATCTCTTCAGTTTCATGCTTGATCTCTGGCAGATGAATTTGCAGAAATTGAATTCCTTAAAAAAAAAAACCTGGGTTTGATTTTTGGAAGTGCAACCTACAATAACAATTTATTTTATTTACTTATTCAAACAGGCTAATATGCTTGTCCAGAAGACTCTGAGTGGTGTATATTCCTCTCCTACAGTGAGAAGGGTTAAAAAAAAATAAAAATAAACAACCTAACAATATTTAATTAAAAGAACTTCAGGGTCTGATGAACAATCAAATATCAAACAAAATACCATGATGAGAGCTGACTATTTATAGCAGATCCACTCGCAGGATTCTTTTAAAGGTCAGGTTGTAACAGATTTCCTACAACTTAACAGGATGGGAGCTAATCTAACCTCGGGAAATACAGTTTTCAAAGACGAGGGGCTGTAAGACGGAACAATTCCCTCAGCTCTGAAGATAACAGTTCCTATAATTATCGTAGGGGTCCACAAAGAAACAGCTCTTCTCGATTTTAGTAGATGGGCTGAAACCACTGGAAAATAATTGTTTATTGTTTATTTATTAAATTTATATGCAGCTCATCTCACTGTTAAGTGACTCTGAGCAGTTTACAACAATCTAAAAGCAAGAGTATAAAACATTAAAATGAACAAAGATTAAATAAGCTAGAAAACCAGAATACCATCAAGTTGGGTTACTTAATCTTCACCCACTAACTCTGTTGGAGAACAATCATCCCAGTCAGGAGGAAGACTGAAGTGAGTCTGGACTCATTATATAAATACAAGAGGTCAAGGTCTGACCCTGACTCCCCTCCTCCCCCCCATAAGAATGCATTTGAGCCTTATCTAGTCTTTCTCAGGCAAAAGCTGACAGTTTGGAGAGATTCCTGTGAAATAGGCATAGAGCAATAAAGTAGCTAGCTTGAACTCTACGCATGTGGGTGTGGTTGTTCCAGGGCTCTGTATCACCCTGGGGTTCCCAGGCTCACTTGCAAAACCATGTCTTCAATGTCTTTTGAAAGATATCAAGGTGGGAGCCAATCTCACCTCTGTGGGGATGGTGTTCCACAGGGAGGAAGCCACCACAGAGAAGGCTCTTCTTTTTGGTCTCACTGAATGGACTGCCTTAAGAGAGGTGGGTCAGATAGATGTAACTAGGAAAAGATGGTCCTTCCAATAACCTGGTCCCTTATTGATGATTCACCATTCATATTGCTGTGGTATAGATGTCAATCTGAGTGTTTACCTATGTCGGTATGATTCACCCTTTGCCTTCCACCAACATCCCTCTAAGCATCTCTTCTGCCTCTTCATTTCCTGGAGATCTTCAGTAACCGAAGTAACTGCTTTGATTGGCAGACAGGGAAAGCTCATTCAGATGCAATGACACCCCTGGTTCCCATTGCCCTAACATTCCAGATGATGACTGGATCTCAGCAAAACTGTTCAACAGAGTTTCGGGAATCTCCCCAGCACCCTCTGGAAGTAAGTGATTCCTTAGATGCTTGGAGTAGGCCAACTGAGTAGCTCCATCTTCTACAAAGATGTTCCCACCCTGTGGAACACTCACTTAATAGCAGAGAATGTTTGGATTCTTTATGTATAGATTTTGCTAAGCCATACATTTACTAAGGATTACTGATTCTTAGTAATGTATTTGAGGAAGCATGAGTGACAAAGAGAGGAAGGGAAAATCCTATTCACCACTGAACCTTTTTCATTGGACTGGTATAATTCAAAATCCAACAAAAACATGGTGGTCAGGAATAAAACCTGATATTGCCATGGTCGTGTTTCGCCTTGCTTGTACTGACAAACATGGATTTTGAATGTCTACAAGAAAAACTGGTTTGAATTAAGGACCTTAGGAAACACATATTCATGGCTAGCTCTTTGAAAAACAGTTGGATCTTGTTAGTCTTTCAAAGAACTATGAAGACCTGGCTGTTTCCCCATACATTGGATGTTGGATAAGCCTATTTTGTAAATGAGGGTTTGTTGGTTGGTTGGTTGGTTGGTTGGTTGGTTGGTTGGTTGGTTGGTGTGTGTGTTTATCAATCAAATTTATTTGCTGCCCATCTCACAGTTCAAGGTGACTTATCCCCTGCCTTGGGTATGTATTGTGATTTGTTATATTGATCTATTTTTATTTATCCTTGATTTTGTTTTTTTATTGATACATGCTGCCCAAATCACAAATTTTGACTTTGGTGCCTTTATAAATCTTGAAATCAAATAAATTTATTCAAAATCTCTAGACCGACTTGCCAAGCAGAAGAGTGTTAAAAAAAAGAGGATCTTAAATCTGAAAAATTTGTTCAGGTTTTAAGCTCAGGAAGTTCATCTGGAATTAGACTTCAAAATCAGTCATGAATGGGCAAGTTTAAGTTATCAGTACTGGAGATGTTTCTGTTCAGATTTGTGGAAGCAGTTATTTTTAAGTGTGCTGTGGCTACTGTAGTGATGGCTTGTTTGAGATGAAGTGTGATTATCACATGAATGCTACAAAATTGCTACCACTCTAATAGGGCGTAATTGGCAGGCAGTCTGGAATGTCCCTTAATAGTCCAAAGCACAATAGAGAAATTGTTTTATGTAGAAGCCCAAGTGAACTTTGTCTTTTCCAGCCTCAAAAGAATGTTTGAGCCATTTATGGCTATAAATCAGAATTATTTTTAACAGTGATCTTTATGATTTAGAGAAAATGGCTTCCACCTCAGAAGAAACAAATGGGAACAAGCCTTTGGCATCAGTACTCTAAACAACCTTTATATATTTCAGTGGCAATTAGAAACAGATTACAGAAATCAAACTAACATAGACTTATTTCCATCAGATTCGTGTGTATTTTTCTTGTTTTCTTTCAATGGATTCTCCATTAAATTCAGTGTAAAATATTGCTAAATATACATTAAAAGGTCCTGGTATCTGGTCTGTAGACAAAGAAGAGGGGGAAGCTTATTTTTGCTAGTTTGATTTGTGGATGGATTTAATGCATTTATGTCCCTTACTTTCTCCAAAAGCTCAAGACAACATAACTGGTTCTCAGTTCCCCCATTTTATCTATACATGCAATTACATTAGGAGATTAATTAGAAAACTGACTCAAGAGAAACAAGATGAACCTTACAATGCTTGGAAATGAGTCCAAATTTACACTAAGCTTGTTTTAGGTCTACAGTGAAACAGTGTATATATGTAGAATTATATTGTTAATTGTGGTTATACCATGAAAATATTCAAATGCAATTCATTATCTTTTTTTTTAATATGGCGGTCACAATCCAACCCCATCATTCTTTTTAACACATCAAATCCTGTTGAATCCTTTGGCTTTAAATACATTTAACACATTGCATAATCATTTGCTGTTAGGAGAGGGGGGGTATTTACAAATGTGGTAGCATTGAAGTTCCATGGATTTATGGATAAAATTAATTATCTAGATGAAGTGTTATTTGTCTTTGGGACTGAGACAGCTCCCCAGGGCAAGTTATTCTGCCAAGAGTTACTTATTTTTTTGATTCTCAGCAGTTCGTATCATTGGCCTTGATATTCTTCTTGACCATCTGGTAGAGATGAACTTAGAAAATATTATTTCACAATGGTTCCTTAAGGATCAGATGCTGGAGAACTTTTATTCAACTCCTCGGTCACAGATCTATGGTGTTCCACAGAGTTTGACCTAGGGCCCCAGGATAATTAATAACTATAAAACTATGGCGAGAAATTATCCAGGGATTGTGTAATGGTATGTTGTTGCTGGGTGTCATTCAGCTCTATGTCACCTTTTCACCCATTACCAGGAAGACTGCTGATGTTCTGAACTGTTCTCTAAAGAGAATAAAAGAACCAGTTGAGAGAGATCCAATCTAGACCTGTTTAGATGGGATTGCTACCCTCTTCATACAAACACACAAACATTGAACAATCAGCTGCACAGTTGGGGGGGGTACCTCTATGCCTAGGCATTGAATCTGGATGGTCAGATGATAGCTTTGACTAAAAATGTTCAGATTAGATTGCTATGAAAACTGCATATATTATTGACAGAGCTACAGTAGGCTTGGCCAAGGTGATGCTTACCATATATACCTGTATTATTGTTGAACTCTATGTAGACCTTCCTAAGAAACTGCAAGTAATTTAGAATAAAGCAGTGAAAATATTGATGTGCAATTGCCTAGGAAATCATTTTACATCTGTCCTCTAAGAGCTAGAGAGGACTCTGGTTCATTTCTGAGCATAATTCAAAGTTCTAATAATCAATAAAGCTCCAGGATACTACAGAATGACTGTTTCTATTCTAACATGGCCATGTTCTAAGATCTGGTGATAAGCCCTTCTCTATTTTCCTATTGTGGGGGAGGCCCGACTGATGAGAAGAAGGCAAAGGAGCTTTTAGGTTATCACGTCTACAACTACAGGATTTTTGTTGTTGTTGTATCCTCTCTTTCCTTTATGGGATGGCAAAAAAACCCTCTTGTTTTGATTAGTATTTCTTTTATTAGATAGATTTCATTGGATGATTCTGTCTTACCTGCTACAAAAATGTTTGCACTCTTTTTATTGTGTCTTGTTGTTCTTCCCAGCTTCTGACTGGCACGTAATATGCAATTTGATATCAATATACAAAGTCCACTACCCATGTGGTCTTCTTGATGTATGCTAAGAAACATCCAACATCACATCAGTTTCAATGGCATGCCTGGCCTTGAAATCCCTAAATTTGATTCCCTGAGTAATAATTATTAGCTATATAGCACAGCTACAAGAAGTCATGCAATTATTTTTCTGAAGACTATTTTGTTATTATTTATAAACACTCTATCTGTTGCTGTAAAACAACCCTGAGACATATGCAGGCAGATAAAACACCAAATGTTGAATGTACTCATTATTATTGTAGCAGCCTTTACATTTATGTATTTCCATTTCATTTTGTGATTCTCATTTGACAAAACTGGTTCCTATCTCACATTAGTTCTTGAATGCTGTCTATAACTTATTGATAGTATCTTTACACTATTGGGGTATTTAGTTTCTATAATTCCTTGAAACTACACTTGAAGAATCATCACTGAGCTATGTTGACGCAGTGGTTAGGATGCAGTATTGCAGGCTGACTCTGTTCACTGCCAGGAGTTCAATCTTGACCCGCTCAAGGTTGACTCAGCCTTCCATCCTTCCGAGGTCGGTAAAATGAGGACCAGATTGTTGGGGGGCAATATGCTGATTCTGTAAACTGCTCAGAAAGGACTGTAAAGCACTATGAAGTGGTATATATGGTAATTCTAAGTGCTAATTGCTATTGCTATGTGGATTAGCCTCACTTCCATCTCCTCTATGGCAAAGAGCCATGGTGGCGCAGTGGTTAGAATGCAATACTGAAGGCTAACTCTGCTCACATTGCCAGGAGTTCGATTCCTTCAATCCTGACCAGCTCAAGGTTGATTCAGCCTTCCATCCTTCTGAGATTGGTAAAATGAGGACCCAGATTGTTGGGGGCAATAGGCTGACACTGCAAACCATTTAGAGAGGGTTATAAAGCACTAAGAAGCAGTATATAAGTGCTATTGCTATTACTTTCAAAGCATACTTTCCTTTGTATTTGCCAACCAAAAGCTATATTCAGATGAGCCTAGCCTGTAGACATTTAAGCTGGTTTAATCAGCCATGCCTTTTCCCCCATCCTTTCATTCCCATGGTTATTTCTAAAATTTTCCTGCACATGGTTTGTGTGTCTTTACGTTATAAGAATAATGTATCTGAATTATTTAAAAATGCTAAAAAAACAATCCCAACAACCCCATATCCTGTGTTCAGGATAAAATTTGTTCCTTTTTTTTTTTTTTTTTGGCCCCGGTACAGTGCATCGGAAAGAAAGAAAATTTATTGTATCAAATTTAATGACATAATAAATTCTCCCCCTGCAGACCACATAGAGGCTCCATTCACTCCTGCACTTTGAGCCTTTGCCTTTAGCATCAGATGGGTCATTAGTCTGTAATCCAGCAGCTAGCCTCTTTGGAATCTAAACTAAATCAGCAAGTACCATATCAGTAATTTCTGAAATATGACTGACAGGTCAAGTGTCCTGAAAAGGACTGCCTGGGGCAATCAGGGTATGACTAGAACAGAAATAGCCATGAATGTGCAAAGCACAAATTCACGAAAGACTTCATTCATTCTAACTCACTAAACAGCAGCTCTTTAAGTGATTTGACTTCTATTTTGTGTTGTTTTTAGCCAATAGGTCATGCAGGAAAATTGTCCTGCTTGTGCCAATAAGCTTAACATACAGATCAGTGGTTTGTGGGCTTCAAGCGAACGATGGTGCGAGTGTGCGTAGCTGTGTGTGAGTGCGATTGTTCATGTTCCACCCCACCCACTGCTGCTGGCTTTTCTCTGCCAGAGCTTAAACAGAGAAGTTTTATCATTACAAATTTCCATGGAAGACTTCTGCTTATTTTTTGCAGGATGACCAAATGACTCAAGTGCTTCTGAAAAATTGCTTTTCTCATTTTACAGTCCAACTTCAGAATTACATTGCTTTCTGATATGTTTGTCTCCAGGGAACCCCACCACTTTGGCTGTGTCACAATCCTACAAGGAGGCACAAGCTATCAGATAGTCACCAACCTAAAGTCATTTGTGTTTTATCGATGAGATACAACTTGAGCCAAACTTCTGTGTATTGTGATTCAAACACCATTTCATTCTTTTAGTGGAACTCACAAAATACCAATCCAATAGAATTGGATGTAGATATTCTACAAAGATTACAAAGATGTTCTCCACACACAGTCTTGCTTCTAAGTAATGAATGTGTAGATAACTTTTTCTACCAACAGTTCTATCCATAGAATGGAGCAAAAGACCAGTTCTCAGGCAAAGCATATTGCACTGGACTCAATATTAATGTGTGGGAACATTAAAAAGGGAATCAATTTAATCAAAACAGATCCAGTTGTGCAGAGTTGAGTTAACAGATCCAGTTATGCAGAGTTGAGTCTTACTGCAGAAACACCTGAACCCAGAACCAGTCAATCAATCAATTTTGCATACCTAACCTCCCCCCCACATCAAAAAACTTGAGATGTTCTCCAGTATCTAATTTACTGCCAAGATGGGCAGCAAGAAAGCAAACTTCCTGAATACCAATTGGCTGCAATGCCCATGCCCATCAATTTTGCAACCTTCCTACCAATGAAGAATGATGAATCTTTGATAATGATAAGCATACTGTGCTCACAAGGTCTTTATAAAGAGAGCAATACAATCTGGTGGATTCTTCATGAAATATAAATCCTGCAAGGGTCAGTGGGGTGTGTGCGTGTGCGTGTACATGCAAGATATATTATTGTATATGCAAGAGTTGGTCAGTGGTAGCCCTCCAGACAATGGTGAACTACAACTCCCTCAGCACTGATGACAGGATTGCTGGGAGACGAAATTCAGGGACATTTGGAGGAACATAAATTGTCCATAACTGAGCTCAGTCAGCAAATTTTTTTGGATCATACACTATGGTAGCTGTTCAAATTTCTGATCCATTTGGTCCTCCTAATGAGCAAAGTTAATAAAGTACATATAATCCAATGGTTATCTGGAACGATGGGAAGGAAATGAACCTTCATTGCACAACTGCCCTTTTTCAGATTGCATCAGAAAACTTAAAATAAACAAAAGTACACAAATCAGCTCTTATTGGAAAAGAAAACCAAAGCAAACCAAAACCAACTTCCTTCAACAATGGTGCTGTGATTAAGGTAGCCTTTTCAGAAGGAATACGAGATTTTTAAAACACAATACGGCAGGGGTGTCAAACTCGATTTCATTGAGGGCCGCATCAGAGTTGTGTTTGACCTCAGGGAGCCAGAGTGGGCATGGCCAGCTCAACATCACTCATGTCAGGGGCACCTGTGGTGGGCCGAGTGCTCTGCCAGAGAAAACAGGCTCCCAAGCTCTGTTTTCAGCTGTGATGGCTTCCTGCGATCCTCTGCCAGCAAAAACGAAGCTCGGGAGGGCCGCATGTGGCCCTCCTGAGCTCCGTTTTCATTGGCAGAGGCACCACGGGCCAGTCCTTCACTGTTTCCAGGGCGGCCCTGCGGGCCAGATCTAAGCACCCCACGGGCCAGATCCTACCTTGAGTTTAACACCCCTGCAATATGGCATTAATCCTTTTGGCCTCTCTGTATTTAGTTTCTCACTCTCCAGCTATCAATAGGAAGCTGTGGATATCCAGATTTGCTGGATTAAGAACCCCAGTAGCTCAGGGGTGTCCAACCTTGGCAACTTTAACTTTAAGACTTGTGGACTTCAACTCCCACAATTCGTGGCTGGTTGAGGAATTCTGGAAGTTGAAGTCCACAGTTGCCAAGATTGGACACCCCATCTGTATCCCCATCCAGAATGACCAATAGCAAAAGTGTCCAGAGTGTGTTTCAGTGAAAAAGTCAAGATAGGATTGCAACTGACATGATTAAAGTCCTGCCCCTTTCTCCTTTTGACCAATAGTAAGGAATGAACCAGGGGTGAAATCCAGCAGGTTCTGACAGATTCTGGAGAACCAGTAGCGGAAATTTTGAGTAGTTCGGAGAACCGGCAAATACCACCTCTGGCTGGCCCCAGAGTGGGGTAGGAATCAGGGGTGGGTTCCTCTCGGTTTGGACCGGTTCTCCCGAACCGGTAGCAGCCCGCTGGTGATGTCACGATGACATCACTGAACCGGATCAATCGGTGCCGGTCCGTGGGGGCCACCATCTTTTTATTTTATTTTATTTTTTATTATTTTTTTTAATTTTTTTTTTCCTTCTGAGCATGCGCAGAAGCCGACTTCCGGCATTTTGCATGCGGTCGCCATCTTTTTTTCGGCTTTGGGGGGGTTTTTTGTTTTTTTTTCCCGGATTTTTTGTTACTGTGCATGCACGCGCGCACAAGGCGTGCGCACGCCCACAAGGCGTGCCCACATGGCGCAGGAGGGAGCCTGGAGTGGGGTGAGAATGAAGATTTTATAGTATCTGTTGGATAGTGGGTAGAGATGACAGGAGACAGACTTCCAAAGCAGCTCTTTATTTCAGCTCTTGTGTAAGCAACCAGCAAAGAGCAGTCTGACCGCTTGCCCTTTTATAGGGAGCTGGCAGACAGACCAGCCAATAGCGTTTGAGCTTTTTCCCGATCAAACGCTGGACCTGACTGGAACCATGAAAAACAGTTTAAACAGTTAGACTTGCCCTTTTATAGGGAGCTGTCAGACAGACCAGCCAATAGCGTTTGAGCTTTTTCCCGCTCAAACGCTGGACCTGGTTGGAACCATGCAACACAGTTTAAACAGTTAGAACATAACACCCCTCCCCTCCTGGATGGAGCTGTCCAGCATACGTAATCACGCAGGTAGGCGGGGCGTTTTGGAGCCCTACTAGACCTGCG
>QLTV01002850.1:2992496-3004141 GCA_003457575.1 Thermophis baileyi | reverse complement strand
TTGTGGGTGGGGGCTGGCATTAAGCGTGCAACAGAAATCCCGCACGCTAGTTCAACCCCCAAATCGGATTGCAAACCGGATTCGCTTCTCATTATGAAAATAAAGTCAAAATAAAACGGAACCTTCTTCCTTTTCAGCAAAACCGCAATCCTCATTTTTGTTTTTTGAAAGGGGAGAGGGGAAAAAAATTAAAAGAGAGAGAGAGAGAGAGAGAGAGAGAGAGAGAGAGAGAGAGAGAGAGAGAGAGAGAGAGAGAGAGAGAGAGAACACAGTAAAATCTGGGATGATGACACTCGTGTTGCAAAGTGTTGGTAATAACATTGACAATCCCCTGCCTCAGCACCGAAGAAAAAATAGGGAAGGAAGCAGTCCATTCTACAAAATGCTTACTGAGTCACTTAAATATATATATATATTCCTGATGGGATCTTGTGGTGCTCTGGCTACAGCCTGCAACCCAGACCCTGCATCAGTCCCTTCCTCATTTATCTTGCTGCTTCTACTGTTGCCTTTGAGATTCTGATACAAACAACAGAGAAAAACTTTCTTCCCTTTTTTCCCCCCCTAGCTAATGAGAATTTTAGCTCAGCCATATTTTCTCACAGATCATCTGCAGCTTCAGTCTTTGCAGAGGAGGGACTCTACAATCTGTTACACTTTTCTTTCCTTTTCCTCCATCCTTCTCCAGCTAATTTGAACACTTTTTTTTTTTTTTTTGCTAAAACCACACAGTTTCTCGGGCATTTCATAATCTCCTGTTGTCTGCTATCGTTTGATTCGAGTCGGGAATAAAACGGCCTCTGATCGTACAGTCTCATATTACATCACTGTAAATTTTATAGCCCGGGGAACTGTCCGAACAATATTTCCCCAAACAAAACAGGGCACAAAGCTTTCTTTTTCTCCCCAGGAGGATGTCACTGGGGCACCCACTTCTTGCTTCAGCCCCTTTGCAAGTGGAAAAATTATGGTGGGTCAATTCTCTAAAGGCTTTTCTTCTCTTTTTCTAGTTCTAACTTATGCCAGACACATAAAAACTAGTTTTAAATCCCGATGCACAGAAATGTTCAGAGGCTGGGACTTCTATCTCAAGTGATGGCACAATAGTAAATGGGGCAAGGCGATCATCTTTGAAAGCTAGTTCTTGGATCTGTCCAAGCACCCATACTGGATCCTTTGAAAAAGGGTGGCCCCTTGGAAAACCTCCTCAGTCAGGCAGTAGCTTGTTGTCTCCCTGAGAGATACTCAGCTGATCTCTGATCTCTTCAGCCCCAACTGAAAAAAAAGAGATGATCTCCCCAGAGCTTTTACATCTGCTTTAACTTGTTCTAAGCCAGACTTAGCTAATAGGTTTATTCTCAAGTTTCTGGAGTTCTGTTTGTCGACAATTACTTTTTATTTTGGCCATCACCGAAGTGAAGAGGCAACACAATTTGATGTAGATGGGGAAATTGCTACAGGTATCCAGAGCAAATTTACCTTGATTTCAGAATTATCTGCAAGTCTCCTGAGAAAAATGTGGTTGACTCCTAAAGGAATACAATATACTTTGTCCCTTTCCAGTGTCATCTGGTGTTGGGCTACACAGAGGTTTTCTTTGAAGTAAACATTTACTTATTTGGAAAACCTATATGACCATAAATTTGGGCGACTCACAGCTACATCAATAAAAACATTTTAAAAATCCCCAAAGAAACAGTTAAGTAACAATTATTTTATTCTTGTTTTTAAATTTTTTATTACAATATTTATATATGGCTTTTATGTTTTTATATCTATTTATACACTGCCCAGATGCGCTCTATGAGGGAGATAGACAGTTACTAAATATACTATATAAATAAATAAAAATAAACACCCTGGTTGCTATTTCTGTGCATGATGTTTTTTATGTTTTCTTTTAACTTTCTTAGCTGCCCAAAGTCGTGGATTTGAAATGTGTGGTCATATAAATTGAAGTAATAAAAAATATACATTTCCCAATAACAGCGAGCTGATCAGCCTCCCCCCCCCATCCCAATGCATGGGGGAAGAGTCAGCTTTTTAAGGTCTTCCCAAAGGCTAGAAGGAGAGAGGCCTGTGAGGTCACAGTGGGAGGATTTTCCACAAGGCAAGGACTGCTACTGAGAAGGCAGATTTCCTAAGTCCTGCTAGATGACAGCCTTTAAGGGAAGGGACCTGGAGCAGTCCCATGAGAGGTGGGTTCCTGCTGGTTCGGACCGGCTCTATAGAACCGATAGTATGAATTTTCCCCCGCTTGCTGAACCGGCAGCGATGACCGGCTGGACACGCCCCCAAACCGGCTCTCTTGTGGCACCATAGGTGCCGCCATCTTGTTTTTTTGCTTCTGCGCATGCGCAGAAGCTGGGTTTTTAGCACTGCGCATGCGCGCGCACACAGCGCGTGAGGAAGCGAACCGGCAGCGAGGTAAGCCAGAACCCACCCCTGAGTCCCACTCTATTAACCAGGGGGAATGGACAGAAACCCTCAGGGAATCATATTCCTCTTCCCTAGCACAGTGTAGCTTAAGGAGAGGCACAGTCTGGGGGCAGAGTCAAGAGAGGAATCAGCCTGGAGTCATTACGTTCCTGCAAGCAGACCAAGTCCATCCCACTCTTGAATTACATTGACCTTTACCTCAGCACCAATTTAGTGCTGACCATTAATTGACTAGATTCTTGTGTAACTCTTGAGTAATAAATCTTGTTAATTGGAACTTAATGTATGGTCCTCATTCTTCACACCTAACATATGACCTCACTAAGCATGCAAAGCAGCAGACAGAACCAGGAGATGCTTCTTCTCATGTTTTCCCTGGCAACTTCCGTTCATCTAAAGGAGTATTTTTCCCCTATGCTTACCTCTTTGTCATAACAAAACCATATCTTTAGCTATTTCCCCTATTCAGAGGAGGGGGGAAAGGTCAGAATTCCACCGTGAACACTTGCAAAATTCCCTTGCTCCTATTTTCTGCTAATAATTAATTTAAAATAAGTTATGGTATGATATCATGTATCACAGGGCAACAGTTTTTGAATTAAGGTACCTTAAATGGATTACGTATGGATCCAAAATTTGGGATCTATCACTCCTGTGGGATTGAAGTTTCAAGGAGCTTTAGACCACTTGTACTCCAGCAGTGCCACATTGCCCTGCAGTGCTGCCACTGCAGTCACGTGATCACAATTTCTGATGCTCCAAGTAGATACTCACAAGCAAACTCAGTGGGGAAGCTGGAAGGAAGTTGGAAATCACTCCTACTCCTACTGCTTTTTTGCCTGCCCGTGGTGATTCAGTTTATCTGTGGCAGGTCTTTTTAAAATACCTGTTGTCTAGTATATTTTTTAAAAAGATCTGCCACAAATTTACTTATAGGACACAGGAGTAGCAAAATACTATCCTAGAAGATGTTGGAGAAGATTCTTGAGAGTCCTTTGGACTGCAAGGAGATCAAATCAGTCAACCCTAAAGGAAGTCAACTTTGCAAGGACAGATACTGAAGCTGAAGCTCAAATACTTTGGCTACTGAATGAGAAGGGGGGACTCATTGGAAAAGATCCTGATCTTAGTAAAGATGGAAGGCAAAAGGCGAAGAGGACCACAGAGGATGAGATGGTTAGATAGTTTCTTCACCTCAATGACCACGAATTTGGACAGACTCAGGATGCAATGGAGGACTGGCGTGCTGTGGTTCATGGGGTCATGAATAGTTGGACATGACTTAACGACTGAACAATAACAACAACAACAAAAAAAAAACAATCCTAGAAGAAGAAAACAATATTCTGTGGCTTGGTATTCATATCTCATGGGAATCCTTTGATTTTTGCACTGTTGTCTCCACTGCACATCCAAGTGTTTTTGCTTTTTTAACCATCACAGCCTTACAAGATTTTGAAAACATCTTTGACAGTTACATAGTGTGGTTTCCCACCACTCCTGGATCAGTGACCATGACTTCTGTTTTCTTTTCTGCCAAGAAACCCACCACCCAACTCTGACTGCACCTTGCTGTCAAGCCCTCAAACCGCCTAGTTTTTCATGTGGTCGAATTTCAGTCTTTTTTTTTTTTAATTTATGAGGCTTTAATTCTTTCACTGCATGTTGCCTTGTCAAAGCGTGATATTTAGCTTTCAATGGGATATAGTTGTTAGCACTGTTCCCTCTAAGGTGCGTGGCTGCGCAGCCGCGCGGCCGCGCACGTAACAAGAGAATGCCACGCGGTAGTTTCCAACTTCCGCGTGGTGTTTTCTAATGGCAGAGGCTGCGCGCCTGCGCGCCCGCGCACCTGAAAAGAGAGTGCCGCGCACCAGTTTCTAACTGCCGCGCGGTGTTTTCTACTGTTACAGGGAACATTGGTTGTTAGGACACAGCACTTCTTGAAATGTTATCAACGCCTGAGCCCATTCACATGTTTTGCCTCGATAAAGCTTTTTGCATAGTAGTTTTGTCTCATAGACAAGCATGTATTTATTTATTTTAAAACAGAGTGGAGCATCTAAACCTTTCTCTCATAGAGAATTCAGGGCATTTCTTGAGAAGGCTACAAACGTTCCTTGTTGATCAACTGAGAACAATGTAAGATTTTGATGTCATTCTCTTAGAAATTCTTATCCTGCTGAAGCCTCTAACATAAACTCAAGAACGGTTTCTTTTTAAATAAGGAAAGAACCCTGGTGCCTACTTTATTACAGGAAATTCACGTTGGACAAAAATAAACGAAACTTCTTCCAGTATACTGCCCCTCAGCTAAGGAAAGAGTCAGTAGCTTCCCCCTGTCATGAATTCTCCTTTGTTCTTGTGCTGAATAGATCTGCATCAGAAATTGACCCATTTTAAATTGGGAGGTGAAAGTAAAAATTTAGGAGACAAATGACATCCAGGACCACCTCCTCCCCCAATGATTAAGACTACTAACTTCAATTTTTTTCCAGCCTGCTCATATTGCCATTCAGTGCCATTGTTTTCATTTGCTAAGGTGTTATTTTCCAATTTGAATTTATCCCAGCCAATCAGAGATCAGACAGAATGGTGTTTTTCAACCTTGGCATCTTTAAGAAGTCTGGACTTCAACTCCCAGAATTCTGGGAGTTGGCTGGAGAATTCTGGGAGTTGAAGTCCAGAATTTTAAAGTTGCTAAGGTTGAGAAACACTAAGGTAGAGTATGCAAGTCACATATAAATGATTGATATGTACTGATATCACTATAGGAAATTAATTTCAGTTACAATAAGAACAGTGTGGCTTACACAGATCAGATTGCTGAGGCAGTCAAAAAAAAATGGGTTGATGTCCCTGGAGGAAAATCAAAGCCTAATCAGGACAATTTTTAGAGAACAGATGAAGATGTTAATACCTTCCTTTAGAGATGTTTGAAAAAAATATCAAATTGGAAGAAATGTGATGCCAATTAAAAATCCTATTTGCTAACCCATCCCAGGTTTTTTTTAAAATTATTATTATATTTTAATAGATTAGCCTCAGGAACAATTTCACTAAGTAATACTATTTCAGGTTGATTTTCACACATTGTCCCACACTCTGTTCATCAAAGCAATGAGGATCTGTTTGGCTCAGGACTATATTGACAGGCTTGGATCCTAACTTAAATTATCTCAAGGAAGTTTATGGAAGAAAAATTCCCTGTCCTTTCCCCTTCCACCTGTTCCCCTATTACTCCTAAATTAGTATCCCCAGCATCAATTAGTCCTGAGCTAATGTAAGACAGAGTATAAAGGGTGGAGGTGAGGGAAAATTTTCTTTCACATAAATTGCTTTAAAATCCTTAAAATTCTTGCCTCTCTCCTCATTTTTCCCTCATAGGGATCCAAGGAAATAGACTGTGACTTGAGGAACTTTCTCCAACTCACTTATACTGCTTGATATATAAACTGTTGATAGGGGATCCTTTGATGCTATAGGTCAGACACTCCTGATGGAGCTAGCACAATTATCTGCAACTTTTCTGTCTCTGATTCTACGACATATTATATTCATTCATTGTCCTATCAAGTAACTTTAGTCCTGTGGAAAGCAAGTCAGAACTTATACGTTATACAGCACTATAAGACATATGCACTTAAAAAGAACAGGAGGAGGAGGAGGAGGAGGAGGAGGAGAAGGAGGAGGAGGAGGAGAAGAAGAAGAAGAAGAAGAAGAAGAAGGAGAAGGAGAAGGAGAAGGAGAAGGAGAAGGAGAAGGAGAAGGAGAAGAAGAAGAAGAAGAAGAAGAAGAAGAAGAAGAAGAAGAAGAAGAAGAAGAAGAAGAAGAAGAAGAAGAAGAAGAAGAAGAAGAAGAAGAAGAAGAAGAAGAAGAAGAAGAAGAAGAAGAAGAAGAAGAAGAAGAAGAAGAAGAAGAAGACGACGACTCTTCTACAGTGACTTTTTCTCTTGACTTCTAGAATTCCAGCAGCACCTCTCAGTAGAAGCAGGAGAAATTTTGCCTGCAGACTGACCCACAATCTATGTTCTGGATCCATTGAACATGCTTGCGTATTTTTTTGCTGTCTTTGTTTTGTTCTGTTTTTCATTCTCCTTCATTCATTCTCCTTGAACCCGTCTTGAGGCTTATGTAGTACTAGTCTCCTGGTCTATCACTACTTCCTTCCCCAGTTTGTTCCTCATGACTATTTGCAAACATTCATATTTTCTTTTGCCCAGAAGCAAGCAGCAAGTCCTGTGCATATATCTCACATAACGAGTAGGCAGCTATCCAAACTGAATAAATAAATGATTGGTTGGTGATTAATAATTTCCTATACTTTTTATGCTTTAATCTCATGAACCCATTTGGAAAAATCAACAAGTAAAACAACTTAAAAAAAAAAATTTCAGTCACCTCAGGCTAGGAAAAGGTTAGCAACTTTATCTTAACATGCTGTCCAGGTACCTTCTGGTATAGTCTTAGTGTCAACCAGTTTATTTATTTCCTTGCTAAAGTTCAACGTTTAATTTCTGATACAGGTTACTTGCGGCCATAAAAGTGTATAACATTTAAAATGACAAGTTGAAAGATACAATTTCTAGAGCCATGAATTAGTAGCCATATATATCATGGATTTAGAAAAGTGACAACTTTTTGGATATTTATAGATGCATTACTGAACTGTTAAAAAATGAACTGAAGAAAGAGAAGTTAGAACTACGTATAATTAATCAAATATACTTAAGAAGTCACATTCAGACACCTTAGTGCACATTTCTTTTACTAGCTGGCAGATTTGGCTTTAGAAAAAAATGTGTTAGTGTCAGGATATGCTACAAATTACCTTCCCCCCTCTCCCCCCCATTCCTTGAGGGGAGGGGGGAAATGCCTGGTCAGCTGTATTGTTTTATGTGATTGTCAGCACTGTATTACTCAGAAAGTAAGAGGAAGTCCATGAAGTACCTCACAAGATTCTTCAAAACCATTCTTCTCAACTTTGAATTCAGTAGAAAATGCTTGCTCCTTGACCAAGCATGAAGCGGGTTTTTTTTCCATTTTATGATCCCTTAATATGCAATATTTAATGAGACGTGTTCACTTTTGAATCACTTCTCCTTTTTTTGTCTTTTCAATGGCAATTCCTTTCACAAATACACAAATCATGCCAAATGTATCTATATCTATATCTATATATCGTGCAATTTTAAGTCATATATTTGAACGTTTGCTGCATCTCCACATACCAAGAGGAAACAGTACTTATTTGTTTGTTTGTTTTTGTCAAGGTGTCATATTGTACCCAGTTATCTCTATCTGCTAATGTATCTTTCACTTCAGGGTGGGACTGCCTTCTCTTGAAAAAGAATATGGTGGTAGGGTTCCAATTTCCATGCGTACAGCCGTAATTCAGGATAACCTTGTAGCCTCTCTTGCTTTCAGATTGCCATGGTCTGCTTTTCCATTTCAGAAAGTTTTGCTTTATCACAGTATTTTTCATTCTTCTCTGATGAATTGACCTACAGCTGGAGGGAGAAGGTGCCCTACTATACACATATATATTTAAAGTTACTGGGTTTTCCCCCAAAATAAAATAAAATAAAATAAATGTAGAATGTTAAGTAAATTGCTTTGAAATAGAAAAACTACTGGAATGCTCATTAAAAGGAAAATTGTTGTAAGGTCTGCTAAAAGAAATATGAAGCTTTTGAAAAGCTCAATGTAAAGTGATGCTATATACATTTCTATCAGTCTTCAAAACAATGCTGTGAAAATGAACACATACCATAGTTATCTATCTGCATTGCAGCCTGGAACCATCTACTTCTCTAAAGCTAGCTACTGTTACAGGGTAAGCCAAGCTTTATCTGATATTAGGATGTCCCAAAGTAACTCAAAATGAACTAAGCTTCCCTAAAAGCCTTGGAAACTCATTAGGTAGAAGAAGCACAGCCTAGAAGTTTGTCTCTTAAAAACGATGACCTCTTCATTCAAAGCTCCTCAGAAATAGCCAACAGCAGCAGGAGAAGAGGGGAAGAGGGCAACATTGTGGCCCAAAGCTGTAGCTTTTCATCAGGGAATAATTACCAGGACTCTTATTTCTGAAATCTCTGTCCTTTGGAGAAGGAATTGATCAGCAATGATCAACTGAGCAGAAAATTAAAACAAAGTGTCAAGACTGATTTTAATTCAACCAAATGCTCTAACCCTTGCACCCACTCCGCTCAAACTGTATAGGCTGCTTGCTTTGGGCATATTTACATTACTGGCTATTCTTGTTGAAAGTAGTCTCTCCAAAATATGAGAGAGACAGTGAGGAAGGGATAAAGAGAGAGGGAGAGGGAGGGAGGGAGAGATTCTTTCCAACAGAACCTTTTAAAGCCTTTGCACAATTTCTCACAAAACAAGAGAGAGGGAAGCAATATTTATTTTCAAAATTCTATTCATTGAAAATAATTTACCTAATATGCATGAAAAATTCCTCTGAATCTACCTGCCCCCCCCCCAAAAAAAACCCAAAAAGACAAACGTAAGCCTGATGGCATCTTTTTAAAAAAAATGACAGTTTTAATGACAGTAAAGGTGCCAATTACAAAAACTCCTGCACCTGTTTAGCTGAAGGGGTTGGGTTCCATCTATTCAAAAAAGATTTATATGCCTTACAGAATAACAGAGTTGGAAGGGACCTTGGTGGTCTTCTAGTCTAACCCTCTGCTCAAGAAGAAGACCCTATACTATTTCAGATAAATGGTTGTCCAATCACTTAAAAAAATGGAGCACCCACAACTTCTGGAGGCAAGACATTCCACAGATTAATTGTTCTAACTGTCAGGAAATTCCTTCTTAGTTCTAGGTTGGTTCCCTCCTTAATTAGTTTCCATTCATTGCTTCTTGTCCTTCCTTCAGGTGCCTACAAATGTCATCCAGTTCTGCCAAAAATGCCTTGAACTTGAGACAAAATTGATTGTGTTTGAGGTAGCTGAGGAAACTTCGGGCCATTTCCTAAAGCATGTAAGCAAAGTCTGAACAGAGTTTTTTTATTATTATTTGTTGCACACCTCTGATTTATAACAGGACTTAAGTGCAACTTGTTCTGTGTTACTTTAGACGTTTTTTTAGAGATGAAGCTATAGAAACAGTATGCTAGAGATTGCCACCATCTTTAGTAGACCAATAAAAGGAAGATTATGTAAAGAGAAAGGTGGCTCATAATAAATCCTAACATGTTTTGAAATTGTATCCACACCATCCAGAAATGTTTTACAGTGGCACATACCTTGTCAGAGCTGGAACTTAGCAAAGCATCACAAATTATGAATTTTGCACATGAAGTAATGTCTGTGTGATAACGTGTACTTCCCCAGAGGCTCTTTTTATTATTATTTGTTCAATTTCTTGTCAGCCTAGATGTCTTGGCAAGCCCTCCAACCACCATCGCTACCACTGTGATATTGGAAGAGAAATTTGATTAACAACCATTATTTTTACATGATTCGGCACATCACTTTTTTTTTCCTGTTTCTGATGTTTCATGTGTGATAATGCGAGCTTCCTCAGAGGTATGTTTTCATCTAATCAGAAGTCCCTACACATCAAGAGACTGTATCCCATGTGGTCTAACAACCCAAAAGAGAGAAAACATAGTGCTTCATTAAAAACTGTGGAATTAACCTACTGCATGTTAAATCTTAGGTTACAACAAAAGCCCTCAAAAAGGTGAAAATTAAAAGATGCCACCTCAAGAGCTCAGCAAAACCTGAAATAATTTAAATTTTTCTCTAAGGCTTTTTAAAACAGGATGAAGATCAGTTAGAAGACAGCGGTGTCTGTCCAAAATTATCAGACCAAAGAAGAAAAACAAACCTGCTAAGCTTCATTCATGAATTGCATTTCCTCCCTGTCACTTAGATTTTTAACTACATGAAACAGGGAATGTGGTGACTCGGCACAATACATAATTTCTTTGATATTTCAATATATGTTTGCTTTAAAAGAAAAAAAACTTGAAAGATGGAAGGTCTGGGATATAGCTACACTGTAAATTTATTTTTGTCTTATATCACAGTAACTGTAATTGCTTCCAGCCAAAAATCTAGTGAACTGGAGTTTGGTCAAACATAGGAAGCAGTCTCATTCTGAGTTAAAACATTGATTCATTTAGCTCAATGTTCCTTATAGAATAGTAATGTTCCTCCAGGTTTTGGGGTAGGACTTGAGTAATTTCTAGAAGCACTTGGAGATAAGTCAACTCAAGATTTTTTTTTTTTACTTGCAGCTCTTTTTTATCCAGAGTCTTCAATTTCTACTGTCTAAAATTCTAATACATAATTGTTAGATTACCATAAGTTTCCAGTGAATTGCCTTGCTATCAAAGTACCTACACTGGTTACAATAATTTCCCGCCCAAATTATTGAGCCACAATATTCTATTAATACAGGATATTACTCAAGCTGATGTTCCATCATTTGACTTTTTTTCCTACCAATTTTTAATGATTTCTTGATTTTTTAATCTTTTATCAAGCTACTTAGTTGGGCTTTAATAAAGTTCCTCAGTTTGTTCCTGCAGGATATTTATGAAATTATTGTACTATGTTCCTATTTTCCTAAATAAATCCTGAAAACTACCACAGGTCCTATTTTGTTCCTTCTCCGAGATGGTGCTTTTAATTGTCTTCTAGCATAAAGCCTATTCACCTTTTATTTCATCTGAAAGAATTGACCAAGCTGAATGCCTTCTTAAATAATTTTATGGCTAGCATGAGAGTGGTGTGTAATGCCAACTACGGTATTAAAGATGTTGCCATGATATTATTAATATATACATTGGGAATGTGTACACACTTTGGGAAAGTCAAACTACAGGTAGTTCTCAACTTACGACCACAATTAAGCCCATAATTTATGTTGCTAAGTGAAACATTTGTTAAGTGATTTTTGCCCCATTTTATGAACTTTCTTGCCACAGTTGTTAAATGAATGACTGCAGTTGTTAAGTTAGTAACACTGTTGTTAATTGAATCTGGCTTCCCCATTGACTTTGCTTGTCAGAAGGTCACATAAGGTGATCTCATGATCCCAGGACATTGCAACTGTCATAAGGATGCTGCAAACATTGTAAGAGTGAAAAACAGTAATAAGTGACTTTTTTCAGTGCCCTTATATCTTTCAACGGTCACTAAATGAACTGTTGTAATTTGAATACTTCCTGTATGTTCATTATA